>PVKA01001253.1:136250-153199 GCA_004027165.1 Ctenomys sociabilis
CTTTTTGAGACAGGGTCTCACTATGCAGTTCAGGCTGGCCTTAAGCTCACTTTGTAGCTCAGGCTGGTCTCGAACTCACAACAATCCTCCTGCCTCAGCCTCCTGAGTGCTGGGATTACAGGCATGCGCCACCACGCCCGGCTCTAAATTGTACACTTTTTTTTTTTTTTTTTGGCGGAACCAGGGATTGAACTCAGGCCCTCATTGCAGATGCCTGTTTTTGGTTTCAGCCTTTGAATTTCGGAGGCCTGATTTTTTTTTTTACATGTTCTACATAGGATTCCTTGTATGAAGGATGGTACACTTTCGATGTACATGATTATTTTGATCATAGGGCAATTGTACTAAACATGATAAGTTGTCCTTAGCAACTGAGATATCATATGAAAATGATTTCTTAGGTTACAACCATTATTTGGGGTTGATGTGTTTCTGAGAAGATTTAGTATTTAAGCCTCTCCTAAGAGAACAGAGTGAAGTTGACAGAAAGTCATAGAAACTAAAATGCTAAAAAAAATTTTTTTTAAACTAGTAGTTATGTGGTATAGGGATCACACTGGAGAAAATTAAAGACTAAAATAGAAAGTCAGCCTTGAACAATAGCAAATTTTTTGGGAAGTTTAGAAATTAAGGTCAAAAACTCTTGAACAAAATAGACAAAGGAAGATAATATGCAATATACATATGAAATTGCAAATATATGGTGTATGTGTAATGTATAACATATATTTATATAATACATAATATATAAATATACAATATACCATATTATATATAAATACATAATATCATATTATATATCCCACTATATACTATTTACTATATATCCTAATATATAATATATCCTAGAATATACATAAATACTAAAGAGATATTTGGAGTAATATACTTCAGATAGTTAGAATATTAAGATTAGGAATGAATTTATTGAAAAAAGAAAATTATAAGGCAATTTCAACAATTAAATAAAGCAATAAATACAAATTATTTGTAGAATTTACCAGTCAATAATACAACATGAATGTTATTCGCACTTAATTTGTTTTCTTCCAACTTTTTTCCTTTCTTTTCCTACTCTTTAAAAACTTTTCCTCCTTCTCCTTATTTTTATACTGTAATTATAAGAAAAACATACATTTCTTGGTATCAGTTCTCCTACAAACTCCTAGAAAACACATTTTAGTATCATAAAATGAAGCAGAAAAAGAATGCAGCAGCTACCACCTCAAAAGTCGTCTATTTTTCTTATTGTGAACTGGAACTCTGGAAGCTTCCAATGCCCTAACAGAACACCTTCTGCCCTTTGGCAAGAAATAAGCATTTGAAAGATTATCTGATAAACATTAACTTTACGCGAGTGTGCAAGCATGTGTGTGTGTGTGTCTGTCTGTGTGTGTGTGTGTGTGTCTGTATGTGTGTGTGTCTGTGTGTTTTAAGAAGGGTCTACAGAGTGTAAAGGATCTCAGTACTAGGTTGGACTCCTAGTGATCCACCTGTTTAAAGTCTCCTGAGTGCTGCGATTACAGACACATGCCACCATGCCCAGTCTCAATAGCCTAGATTCAATAATTAATATTTTCTACCTTGTTATTTTCCTAGTGGATGTCCATAGCACTAGAAGCCGACATAATATCCTGTCCAAACACCATTAGTACAAATCTTGCCTCTCATAAAATTATATTACTCCAAATATCTCTTTAGTATTTATGTATATTCTAGGATATATTATATATTAGGATATATAGTAAATAGTATATAGTGGGATATATAATATGATATTATGTATTTATATATAATATGGTATATTGTATATTTATATATTATGTAGAAGCACATAATCCTTCTACATAGTTGGGGAGTATCTATCCCAACTGTACTGTCCATACACACACATCAGTCACCTTCTCAGTGCACCCTGGGATGGGTGGGAGGGGTAGCACAGCAGGCCCAGCCAGCCCCTGTGCCTGCTTGCAAGTACTTTAGTCTACTGAGCTACCTGGGCAGCCCATAAACATTAACTTCTAAGTAAAGGGGAGGAATATGGTCATAATTACTTATACACCAAACTAAATTTATGTTAATACATTGTGCAAATAAGTAAAAGAAATGTCTCTTTGTTTTTCTTCAGTGAAAATGAGAGTACAAAAATCTCTGAAATGAGATTTATATAGGTGGACATTTCAGATTTTTCTTCTTAAATTTCAATTATGTACAGAATGCTTCAACTTTTCTACATAAAGAATAAGTTATGTTGAGTTGTATTTTACATATGTTAAATGCACATATCAAGTATTTCTCATTGTTTAAGGACTATGTAATTTTTTTCACCACTTGGTTTAATTTCTGACAACCTCAAACTGTTCATAAACAGATAGCATTACATTTTTGTAAACTTCTATTTCCTAATTTAGTAAGATGTTTTTCCAATATGATTTGTTCTTCACCAGATTCTTTCCTGCAGTTCTGATCAAGTATATCAGAAGATGATAGAGAGGAAATTTGTAATCCAAATCTAATACTATTCAGATGTAAACCAGTAATGATTCTTTCAGCAGATAATTACCCACTATAATATATAAGCCATCAATTTCCCTTATTTTACATGTGTGTATGTTGCAACTTTATATTTCTTTCTTTGTGTATAATTCTAAAGCTACCAGTTGAAAATATGCCTCCATTCATGTTAGCATTCAAATGTATCTTCTTTTAAGATAATTCCTATTGCTACAAAAGTTTTAATATATTTCCTTCTATATTTCTTTCTTTTTTTTTTTTTTTTTTTTTTTTTGAGACAGGGTCTCACTATGCACTTCAGGCTGGCCTTAAGCTCACTTTGTAGCTCAGGCTGGTCTCGAATTCACAACAATCCTCCTGCCTCAGCCTCCCGAGTGCTGGAATTACAGGCATGCGCCACCACGCCCGGCTTTCCTTCTATATTTCTTATACTTTATATTTTCCCTATACAAATTTGCATTTCTTTAAAAATGCATTTTTAAGTATTTCATTTATTGCTTGACAAAAGGAACTTTTTTCTGTTTATTTTCATGATTTTTGTTTGTCTAATGTACAGAATTTTGATAGATGTTACTTGATGTGAAATAATTTCCCTCAATAACCTTTATTCATTTTTTTTTTATTGGAAAGTATACTTTTTCTTCATTAGCATTGGCTTTTTTGCTTTGAAGTTTCTTAGTTTTATTGGTTGTTTCTTTGATAAGAAGGTTCAAGCTTTTATTCTAAGCCTGACAACTAAAAGAAAAGAATCATTTTCATGAATACTGTTCATTAGCAAATGATTGCAAAGTGGTTTTCAAGTATAAAGCACTATATTACATATTGTGAAATAGTACTCAATGTAATTGAAGTGGGGCACAATTACCTACAGCAATGAAAAACAAAATATTAGATTTTAGAATAACTTCCTTATTCTTCACACTTTCCTCTGAATATCTTGTTCATATTTCATCACATTATAGACTTTAAATAACATACATGTATGATGACTCATTCTGAATGCATGGTTGCTCCTTAAGATATATTTTCTCCAATCTAGATTCTTATTCCCGAGATACACATCATCATATGAAAATATTCATTCTTTAAATTGAAGAATGCACCAGAATATATGCATACCAGTCCAACCACTTAGATGGATGATTTTGCAAATTGATTTAGATTTATATTAAGTTGCAAGTTTTTATGTCAAAAATAACCTTTGATAATGTTCTTTTTATTTCAAAAATAATAAAAAATACCAAAAATGATACAGTTTCAAAATAAGATGATAGGAAATGGTCACAATAGTTTTTCAGACTAATGGATATAAGCATCTAAGTTTTATTGGTTGTTTCTTTGATAAGAAGGTTCAAGCTTCTTATCAAATAGCATAAACACTAACTGTTCCTTTCAATTAACTAATAGAATTTAATTGTACAATTACCTTAGGTTGGGGCTGGGGAGATGGCTCAGCAGAATAAGTGCTTCCTTGGCAAGCGCAAGGGCCTGACTTCAGTCCCTGGTTCTGCCAAAAAAAAAAAAAAAACACATTACCTTAACTAATGTAAATATACATCTATCTATCTATCTATCTATCTATCTATCTATCTATCTATCTATCTATTCCTTCATTTATTCTTTCTCCCATCCCAGTTCTTTGCTTTTGAGCAATAACTTTTTCTTTCACAATATTTGTTGTATCTTATTTCCTCTTAGTTTCTCCTGGTAAAAAGACAGTATGATATTTACATATGTGGATAGCACTTACTGCATTAGTATTATTGTCTCTACTTTTAAAAGCATTAAGTTTTCTTTCTTTATAGTTGAGTAATAGTCCATTGTATAAAAGCACTGCATTTGTTTGTAGTCATTCTTCAGTTAATGGGCATATGGGTTATTTCCAGGATTTATGTATTACAACTGTGCTGCTATAAAAAGGGATGAAAATACATCACAGTGGTAAAGATATTTTTAATTCTTCTGGGAATGTACAACATGACAGGGATAGCTATGTTGAATGGGACCTCTAATCCTAGCCTTTTCTTGTATCTCCACACTGATTTTCGCAATGCTTACATTAGTGTACATTCCTAGAAAGGTTCCTATGTCCCAACAGGCCAGTAGAATGTATTATTGGTTAATTATTTGATAATGACCATTCTTTTTTTTTAAATATATATTTTTAAATTTTATTTGTTTATTTATTTATTTATTTATTTATTTATTTATTTATTTTCTGGCGGAACCAGGGATTGAACTCAGGCCCTTACGCTTGCCAGGGAAGAGCTTATTCCACTGAGCCACCTCTCTGGCCCCAGTGACCATTCTTCAGTGGTAGGAATATCTCAATTTTTTTAAATTTGCAATTCTTGAATGACCAATGATGTTGACCATTATTTGCTTGTGCACTTATCTGCCATCTGTATTTCTTCACCTCAGAAGTGTGTGTTCATCTCAGATGCCCATTTTTTGATCGGGTCTTCGAATTTTGATGGTCTGAGATTATTTGATACTTTATGTGTTCTAGTTACAAGTCTTTTGCTGAGGGAGAGTCAGTTAATATTCCTACACAATTTGTGGGTTTTCTTTACACTCTGTTGGTGATTTTCTTTCATGTAAATTTTTTAATAAGATGAGATATCAATTATTGTTTCTTTGAGTGTTTCCCTTTGCAGTTTGGTTTTTGTACTCCATTGTAGTTTGGTTTTCTTCCTTCTATTTACAACTATGCCTTTGGGAATTCTACCTACTTTCCCTTCTAGTATATTGGTGTTTCTGTTTTAATGTTTAGATTTTTGATTCATTTACACTTTAGGTTATTATGTCATGATAGATATATGACTAGTTTTAGTTTTTAAGATGTGAAAAGCTAGTTGTGACAATTGTCTAGATGTTATGCATATATATCTAAATACATTTATTCCTTCCTTTCATTTATACTTTTCCTCATCCCAGCTTTCCCTTTGCATTGAACAATTTCTTTCCCTGTCACAATATCTGCTGCATCTTTTATATTTTAATTACACTTTCACATTCTCCCACTAGCAAAATACAGTGTTTGCAAATGTAAATCTGATTTATTTCAATTAGCAAAGCATCCATCTATCTGCAAAAGCTTCAAAGTTATATTTCTTATAGTTGAATAAATACTCCATTGAGTAAAACAAACAACTGTTAAAATTTGTTTGGATAGTAAAAACTAGAATTAAATGAAAAAAAAATTAACAGATACAGAATTTCACTTAACAAGGTAATACTAATTTCATAGAATTTGTTGTAACATGTACTTTTGTCTTCCAACCAGTTATTCAGATTAGCAGATATATGCATGTGAAACTGGAGGAAGAAAAGAGAAACATATAATAAGAAGAGAAAAAGTACAAACAATAGAAAAAGGTGCAAAACAAATTAAGTAATATCTGTTCCTTTCCATAGTTCCACAGAAATGCACAGTCCAAACCATTCTACTTATATACCTAGATAAATCTTTTTTATCACATTCCCTCTCCTGTCCTTGACTTCAATCCAGCAACTATTTCTTTTGAATAAGCTCATTCCCTTATTCCAGTATCTGTTATACCTTGCAGGTTTCATTTTTTCTTTCAGATTTTCACAATAAGGGTACAATATGACATTTGCACAGGTGGGTCTGATTTATTTCACTTAAAAGTATGCTTTCTAGTTGCATCCATTTACTGAGGAAAGCCTCAAATTTATCCTGTTTATAGCTGAATAATACTCAATCATGTAAAAATGCCATATTTCCTTTAACCATTTTTCTATTGGTGATTCTTTGTGTTATTTCCCGGACAGTTTGATTTTTGTTTATGAACTTGTTACCCACCACTGTGCCTTAAGGTTTCTACCTAATTTCTCTTCCAGAAGATTTAGTATTTCAACTTTAATATTTAAATCTTTGATCCATTTTCACTGTAGTATTGTGCATTGTAATAGGTATGGATCTACGTTAAGCTTTTGGCATGTGGAAGGACAGGATAGCCAGTACCATTTATTAAAGACACTGTGTTTCTTCCAATGAAAATCTTTGACCCATTTGTTAAAAATAAAGTATCTGAGTATTCTTGTAGTTGTGTCTACGTTGGTTGTTTCCAGAATTTAGCTATGAGAAATTGTACTGCTATGAACATGGCTGCACATACATCCCTGTTATATGAAGTTTTCAGTTTTTCTGGGAAAATATCCAGAAGGAGATAGATGGCTCCAATCCTTTTTATTGTATCTCCACATTGATTTCCATAGTGCTTGTACCAGTCTACATGCAAACCAAGTGTGGATAGGTGTTCCTTTTTCTCCATAGCCCTTACAGCTTTTGTTATTGAATGACTTCTTGCTGCTTGCCATTCTTTCTGGGGTGAGATGGAATCTCAGTATTGTTTTAATTTGAATTTTTCAAATGACCAATGATGTTGAACATTTTTTCATGTGCTTACTTGTTGTTTGTATTTCTTCCTTTGAGAGGTGTATATTCATCTAGATACTCATTTTGGCATTGAGTCTTTGAATTTGGGGGTGCTAGACTTTTTTTTAATTCTTTATATGTTCTAGAGTGACAGCAGGCTATAACTTTTTCCATTTAGTGGGTTTTCATTTTACACTGCTAAAGATTTGGTTTGAAGTGCAGAACTTTTCAAAAACTTGAGATCCTAGTTTAGGATTCTATGAAGTTTTGGCTATTCAGATTTAACTTTATCAATGAATTCTCTACTCCTATGTTTTTAATTATCTACCTCAATTTTCCTTCAGAGGATTTTGTGTTTCTGTTTTAATATTGAAATATTTGATCCATTTGACTACAGCTTTATACATGATGATAAGCAGGGGTATAATTTTAGTGTTCAGCATGTGGAAATTCCATTTTTTTAGTACCATTTGTTAAAGAAGTATCTTTCTTCCAGTGAATCCTTTTATCAAATATAAGGGGCTGAATATGTTTGCAGTTGTGTCTGCAACTTTTTATCTGTCCCATTGATCCTCAGGTCTGCCTCTATGTGAGCACAATGTTGATTTTATCATAGTAGATTTATAGTATAAATTTAGACCAAGGATTGTGATACTTCCTGTGTTTCCTTAGTTTCCTGGCATTTATTTTGATACTGTGGGTGTCTTCTGGATACAAATGAATTTGCTGAAACTTCCTCTCACTCTCTGAGGGATTTTAATGGTATTTTGATTGAGATTGCATGGACTCTCTAAAACAATTTTGTGAGTATGACCATTTTCATAATGTTGGTTATTTCTACCCAGGAGCATGCAATATTTCTCCATTTTGTCACATCCTCTTCAATCTCTCTTTCAGAGCACTGTAATTTTCCCTGCACAAATCTTTTATGTGCATTGTGAGATTGATTCCTAAGTATTTCAGTTTTTTTGTATATTATTGCAATAGATATGATTTTCCTAATTTGTTTCTCAGTGTGTTCACTGTTTGTGCACAAAAATGTTACTGATTTTTGGGTGGTAACATTGTATCCTGCTGCATTGGCAAATTTGGTGATGAAATCTATGAGATTCTTGGTAAAGTTTTCAGGGTTCTCTGTGTACAGCATCTTATCATCTACAAATAATGATAATTTAACTTCTGTTCTAATCCGTAGTCTTTTTATTTTGCTTCCTTATCTAATTGCAACCATAACTTTCTCACTCAAAGCATATTAATATGGCTTTATTTTTATACCTCACTTTTATAACAAATGCCTATCATCTGAGGAATGGATGAAAAAGATGTAGTATTTTTATACAACAGAATATTACTCAGCTACAAAGAATGATAAAGTTGAAGCCTTTATAGTTAAGTAGATGCCACTTGAAGATATACTTATAAGTGAAATAAACCAGACCCAATATGTGTACATCTTGTATAGTCTCCCTAATGTAAAAAGAATCAAAAGAAGTAATAAAAATAGAAAGGTATGACACAATTAAAAGAAAAGTCAGAACTTGAGGATTAAACAATGAAGAAGGGGCAAGAAGAAAACCTAGGAAACATGACAGGGGCAAAACTATATATTTATATGCACAAGATGGTTAAGGTAGTAGTCCTGAGAATGTTCAGCAGGTTTTTGAAACTAGCAGTTAATGGGTAGGATTCTCACTCTGACTAACTATATATGCTGTGAACTAAAACTGTACTGAAGATAGCAATGTGTAATACTAGGGCCATGCTTGGGTTGACTATCATTCTGGTCTCCTAAATACATACTGCTTCTAATGTCATATCAATTACTGCTATACTGCCTCTCAAGTAAATTTTTGTTCACAAAAATGTAATAAATGAAAACAGGCAAGAAAAAATGTCATAGGAATGTTCATGTTGTTTTAATGTACAACCCTTGTATGTCAAAGGATTTTGAACATTTTTTCATATATTTATTTGACATTTGTGTCTCTTCATTTGTAAAGTATATATTTATCTCACATGCTCATATTTGGATTGGGTCTTAGAAGTTGGAGGCCTCAATTTTTAATTATTTGTTCTAGATAGGATGCGTTTTTCTGACAGTCTGCTACAATGTCTCCCACTTTGTGTGTTTATGTTTTACTCTGTTGTATTTTTTTTTTACATACAGAAACTTTTCATAATGATGAAATCTCAATTGGTTATTCTTTGAAATATTTCCTAAGCTGCTGGATTTTTCTTTATTAACTTGTCACCACACCAATGCCTTAAGGTTTCTACCTAATTTCTCTTCAAGAAGATTTAGTACTTCAATTTTAATATGTAAATACTTCATCCATTTTCACTGTAGTATTGTTCATTGTAATAGGGATAGAACTACTTTAATCAAGGATCCCCTTTTCCAGTGATCCCTGATTCCACGCCAGGGCCCGAAACCCAGCGCAGCTAGGCCGTGGACCCACCAAAGCCCAGAGCCACCTACCTAGAGAACGACCAGCCTGAGACAAAAGGGCTGACTCCGGCAAATTTCTGTATCCACACCTGAAAGCCAGCCAAGATAGTGGGAATTTTTACTACTAGCTCTGCATCACAGTTCTGTTCATGCTCACCTGACCAGGGAACAACCGTGGGGAACCACAGGAGCTGCAGCAAAAATAAACTGAACACAACATCTAGATCCAGGCCAAGCATAACAGTATAATCTCAAACTTAATAGACTGGCACCTGAACCTCATTACACTCTAAGGTTATAGTGCACCACAGCTCTACACCAAAGGTCAGAGGTCAGTGCTATACAAAATGACAAAGACAAGGAGAAAAATACAATCTCAGACCTTGAGTCCACCAGTAAGTGCAGAGGACACTAGTTCAGCTAAAATGAATGAATTAACAATAAGGAAGCAAAGGAAAAACAGAAGAAAGGTATAGAGGAACTCAGATGAGAATTAATGCTTGAAATAAAAGAAGAAATATTTGAATACATAGCATCAGAAATAAAGAATCAAATCCAGAAACATCTGGGGGAAAACCAATGCTCAACCAGAACAAGTACAGAGAGCAATATTCTAGCTGAAACATATGAACTGAAAGGGTATGAAGCAAAGCAATAACAGAAAGGTAATGTGAAACTCAAAGCAGAAAGGTCATGTGGAACTCAAAGCAGAAATAATTTCTGAAATAAAAAAAAATTCTTTGAAAAAAAAAGAATTCTTTGAAATCATAGCATCTGAAATACAGAAACAAGGCCGGAAATATATAGAAGAAACCCAACTTGGAAGAAATTCTGCAGAAAAAGAATTAATAACTACTTCTAAAGAGGACATGTACAAAAAAATAGAGGAGATCAGACATAGGAGAATGAGCAATACAGAAAAGAAATAGAATGCATGAAGCAGAGTCAAAGAGATATAGAAGAACTAAAAATACCAACCACGAAAAAACATTCTACAAACCCATTTTAGTGAAAGCCAAGGCACAGTTTCAGATCTTGAAGACAGAAAAGATGAGAAAGGATTTCTTAAAAACAATGAGAATGCAGGAAAAAACAATCCATCACCTGCAAGATGATGCCAGGATAAACAATGTGAGATTAGTTGGCATCAATGAGAATGAAGGAGTCAATACAAATGACCCAAAAAGAATTTGGTGAGAAGTAATCATACAAAACTTCCCAAATATGAGGAAACAATCCAACATTCAGGTAAGTGAAGCATAAAGAATACCAAATAACTTCAACCCAAGTAAAAACACAATGAGAAATATAATAGTCAAGGTCCCAGAAATCCAACACGAAAATAATATACTGAAATCTGCTAGAGAGAAGAAGCATATCACATTCAAGGAAAACTGATCAGAACTACAGCTGACTTCTCTACACAAACCATGAAGGCAAGGAGAGCATGAAGCAGAGTTCTTCATGTCCTGTACGAAAACAAATTCCACCTCAGATTATTATAACCCACAAAACTCTTTTTCGAGCTTGATGGAGAAGTGAAATACTTCCATGACAAAGAACAATGAAAGAATTTCATGATGACAAAGAAATCCCTACACAGGCTACTGAAGGAGGTTCTGGAGAGAGACCACAATGACCAGAACTCCTCGAATGAGAAGAGAAAGAACACATGAAATAGGACAGACAATTAAACACAGGATACAAAGAAGTAAACACAGCAGGTAAATATCATGACAAACATAAGTCAATGCATATAAATTACAACCATCAATGTAAATGGACTCAATTCACCAATTAAGAGAAATAGACTGGCAGAGTGGATTAGGAAACAAAATCCAACAATATGCTGTATACAAGAAACATACTTAACTCAAAAAGACATTCATAGGCTCAAAGTCAAAGGATGGAAAATAATACTACACGCCCCAGCACCTTAGAAAAAAGCAGGACTAACAATTCTGATCTCAGCCAATCTCAACTTCAAGAAGGATCAAATGACACAAAGAAGGCCACTATATATTAGTCATACTAAAATTTTTCGTGCAAGAGGTAGCACTCATAAATATCTATGCACCAAACACAGGAGCACCCAACCATGTAAGACATATCTTAATGGACATGAAAATATAATATCTAAGACTATAATCTTAGCAAGAGACCTTAACTTCCCCTTATCTCAAAAAGATAGATCAATCAGACAAAAAATTAGCAAGGAAATAGCAGAACTGAACCGGAGCTTGGACCAAATGGACCTGGTGGACATATACAGAGTGTTCCACCAAACCACAGCTGCATACACATTTCTTTCAGCTGCACATAGATCATTTTCCAAAATAGACCACATACTAGTCCAGAGGTCATACGTAAGTATATGCAAGAAAACAGAAATTATCCCATGCATATTATCTGACCACAGTGCAATAAAACTGGAAATAAATGACAAAAGAAACCAGAAAAACCCACTAAATTCATGGAAATTAAAGAACACCCTACTTAGCAATCAATGGGTCACATTTAAAATATAAAATGTATATTTTATACATACAGGTAGAAATTCAACAATAATTACAATTCAATAAAAATATAAGCACAACTTACGGGAATTTATGGGATGTGATAAAAGCAGTTTTTAGAGGGAAAATCATAGCTATGAAATTACACCTTAGGAGAATAGAACAGGAACAATAAAATACCCTAATGTTGCATCTCCGAAAACTAGAAAAAGAAGTGCAAACGAAACCCAGAGTGCAAAGACAGGAAGAAATCAAAGATTAATCAATTAGGATGAAGAAAACAGGTCAAAGTATCCACAAATCAAAAAGTTGCTTCTTTGAAGACTAAATACAGTTGATTAGCCTCTAGCCAACCTTATCAAAAGAGAAAAGAAAAAAATTCAAATACAAGCAATAAGTAATGAAAATGATGAAATCACCACAAACCCAGTAGAAATTCAGAAGATTATCAACAGTTACTTCAATAATCTTTATGCTCACATAATAGAAGACACAGAAGAAATGTACCAATTCCTTGAAAGGTACAAATTACCAAACCTGAGTCAAGAAGATATAACAACTCTCAATAAGCCAATAACAGCCATGGAAATATACAACGCAATAAAAAGCCTACCGACAAAGAAAAATCCAGGTCTGGATGGATTCACATCTGAATCCTACAAGACATTTATAGAAAATATAATCCCTACACTCCTCAAACTCTTCAATGATATTGAAAAGGAAGCAGTCCTCCTAAAATCATTTCTGGAGGCAAGTATTATACTATTTCCACAAATAGGGAATGACACAACTAAAAATGAGAACTACAGGCCCATCTATATCATGAACACAAATACAAAAATCCTCAATAAAATCCTAGTAAATAGAACACAGAAAATCATACACCACGATGACGTAGGATTTATCCCAGGGATTCAAGGATGGTTCAATATTCTAACTTCTATAAATGTAATATATTGTATTAATAGACTGAAATCTAAAAACCACATGATCATCACAATTGATGCAGAGAAACCTTTTGACAAATTCCAGCATTCATTCATGTTCAAATTCCTACAGAAAATTGGAATAGATGGAGTCTACCTTAACTTAATAAAAACTGTCTGTGACAACCCAAAAGTTAATATAATCCTAAATGGAGAAAAACTGAAATCTTTTACTCTTAAATCAGGTACAAGACAAAGATGTCCTCTATCACCCCTCTTGTTCAATATAGTTTTGGAATCATTAGCCATAGTCATTAGAAAAGAGGAATAAATAAAAGGAATAAGAACAGGTAAAGAAGAAGCTAAATTATCACTATGTACTTTACTTGGAAGACCCCAAAAATTCAACCAAGAAACTGCTAGAACTGATACAGAAATTCAGTAGCATAGCAGGATACAAAGTCAGTACTCAAAAGTCAATAACATTCCTCTACACAGATAACAAGCAGACTGAAAGGGAAATAATAGAAACAATACATTTTACAATAGCACCACGGAAAATGAAATACCTTGGGATTTATTTAATCAAGGAAGTCAAAGATCTTTTCATGGAAAATTACAACACTCTTAGAAAAGAGATTATAGAGGATTTCAGAAAATGGAAAGATATCGGCATGCTCCTAGATAGGAAGATCCAACATTGTGAAGATGGCCATACTCGCAAAATTGTTGTACAGATGTAATGCATTCCCTATCAAACTTCCACCAACATACCTCCCAGACGTAGAGAAAATGTTCCTCAGATTTATTTGGAAGCACCAATGACCTAGAATAGCAAAGGCAATCTTGGCCAATAAAGACAGGGCAGGAGGTATCACAATTCCTCACTTGAAATTATACTACAAAGCCACTGTGATGAAATCAACATGGTATTGGCAACAAAATAGACCTGGGGATCAATAAAATAGATTAGAAGACACGGAGGTATCTAAGAACACACTCAGCTCCTGATTTTGACAGAGGGGCAAAACAAGGTTCTTGGAAGAAAGAGCCTCTTTAACAAATGGTGCTGGAAAACCTGGCTTTCTCCATGCCGAAAACTAAAACTTGACCCAGCTCTATCACCACGTACTAAGCTAAAGTCAAAATGGATTAAAGATCTAAACATTAAAACAGAAGCACTCAATATCCTGGAAGTGAACATAGGAGGAACTCTTGCAGACATAGAGGTAGGTAAAGAGATCATGACACTTAAAAGAATCAACAACTGTGAACAACCCTTCTTGTGGAGTTTTTGTATATCAAAAGAAATTGTCAACAAAGTGAAAAAACAACCCACAAACTTTGAAAAATCCTAACTAATAAGTAATCAGACAATGGTCTGCTGTCTAGAATATATAAAGAATTAAGATATAACAGGGCCCTCAAATTTAAAACCCAATTCAAAAGTGGGCATCTAAGATGAATATATACTTCTCAAAGGAGGAAATTAGGAAGCAAATAAATACATTGAAAAGTGCTCCACATCACTAGCCATCTATGAAATGCAAATAAAAACAACACAGAGACACCATCTCAATCCAGAAAGAGTGGCTTTCATAAAGAAATCAAACAACAAAAAATGTTGAAGAAGTTGTTGGGAAAAGGGAACACTTCTCCACTACTGGCAGGAATGCAGACTGATACAAACATTTGGAGATCAGTATAGAGAATCCTCAAAAGAGTAAGACTGGAAATCCCATTCAAGCCAGGTGTCCTCCTACTGGGACTTTTCCCAGAGGAACTGAAAACATTATATCATAGCGATATATGTGTACCTATGTTTATAGCAGCACAATTTGTGATAGAAAAATCTTGGAAACAACCAAGATGTCCATCACATGAGGAATGGTTGAAAAAGTTGCATTTCTATATAAAGGAGTATTACTCAACTATAAAGAATGATAAATTTGAAATGATAAATTTGATATGTTGAAGTGGATTCCACTTGAACATATACTCGTAAGTGAAATAAACCAGACACACATGTGCAAATAGCATATAGTCTCCCTAGTATACGAAGTCAAAAGAAGAAATACAAATAGAAATGTATTTTCAACAACTAAAAAGAATTGAGTCAGGTAGTTAGAGCAAACTGAATGGCATATGCTGCAAGGTACTAAGCAGCTTTTGTTCTGGATGGTTAACAACCTAAGTTCACAGATCAAAATTGGAGAAATAGAAGAGCCACAAGGCCAGCCAACATTTTGTCCCTAGCCTTTCAAGGTCAACAAAGACTCAGGGCATAGGAGAATCTGTACTGTAACATCATGAATCTCAGTTTTGCCTCAACTTTTCTGATCAAGAAGATTATGGAACCACAGAGGAAAGAGATTGATGATGCATAGTGTGCCTGGGGAGAGTCACATGGAGAGAAAACTTTCTTCTAGTCTCTCACAGAGAGCAAACTCAGCAAGTATTGGCCGTGACTCATTCACATGGATGATACAGACAAAGGATCTACAGAGTAAGGTACATGATTGCAAGACAAACCCTAAGGGGACTTCACAGACCTCAACAGAAACAAAAGCTGTATCTTTTGGTATATAGGGCTTGATCTATCTCATTCTTAACTATCCAGCAGAAAAGTGTAAAAATGAGGTATATAATGTGGGCCCATAATAATAAGTTGATCTGTAAGTTGGTAGTCAACAACTTCTTCAGATAACTCACTGTTATTGTGGAATGCTGGACTGTGTTGGATGGTGTTGCTGAGTTCAGGTACCTAAATTGGATTAATGACAATGGAGTGCTCATCTTTGACATGTATAGACAAGAAAAAAGGGGGTACACAAAGGAAGAATGATGATGTGTGTGTATAAACAGTACTGTTAGGATAAATATGCCAAGCTTCTACATAATTCTATGAGAAGCAAGATTTGCACTAATAAGTTGAAAAGGAAAAAGTCCTTCCAAAATCATTTCTGGAGGCAAGTATAATACTGATTCCAAAACCAGGGAAAGACACAACCAAAAAGGAGAACTACAGGCCAATCTCCCTCATGAACATAGATGCAAAAATACTCAACAAAATCCTGGCAAATAGAATACAGCAAATCATCAAGAAGATCATACACCATGACCAGATAGGATTCATCCCAGGGATGCAAGGATGGTTCAATATTAGAAAATCTATAAATGTAATACACTGTATTAATAGACTGAAATCTTAAAACCATATGATCATCTCAATTGACACAGAGAAAGCCTTTGACAAAGTCCAACACTCATTCATGTTCAAGGTCCTACAGAAAATTGGAATAGATGGATTCTATCTTAACTTGATAAAAGCCATCTATGACAACCCAAAAGCTCATATAATCCTAAATGGGGAAAAACTGAAATCTTTTACTCTTAAGTCAGGTACAAGACAAGGATGTCCTCTATCACCCCTCCTATTCAATATAGTCTTGGAATCCTTAGCAACAGCCATTAGAAAACAGGGAGAAATAAAGGGAATAAGAATAGGTAAAGAAGAAGTTAAATTATCACTATTTGCAGGCGACATGATACTTTACTTGGCTGACTCCAAAAATTCCACCAAAAAACTACTAGAACTGATACGGAAATTCAGTAGCATAGCAGGATACAAAGTCAATACTCAAAAGTCAATAGCATTCCTCTACACAGATAACAAGCAGACTGAAAGGGAAATAATAGAAATAATACCTTTTACAATAACACCATAGAAAATGAAATACCTTGAGATTCACTTAACCAATTAAGTCAAAGATCTTTTCACGGAAAAATACAACACTCTAGGAAAAGAGATTATAGAGGATTTCAGAAAATGCAAAGATATTCCATGCTCCTGGTTAGGAAGATCCAACATCATAAAGATGGCCATACTCCCAAAATTGCTGTACAGATTTAATGCAATCCCTATCAGACTGCCACCAACATACCTCCCAGATATAGAGAAATCAATCCTAAAATTTATTTGGAACCACATACGACCTAGAATAGCAAAGGCAATCTTGGCCAATAAAGACAAGGCCGGAGGGGCCGGGGAGATGGCTCAGTGGAATAAGTGTTTCCTTGGCAAGCGCAAGGGCCTGAGTTCAATCCCCGGTTCCGCAAAAAAAAAAAAGAAAGAAAAAAAA
>PVKA01001254.1:0-74906 GCA_004027165.1 Ctenomys sociabilis
TTTTTTTTGGTAGAACTGGGGATAAGGCCCTTGTGCTTGCCAGACAAGCACTTATTCTATTGAGCTATCTCCCTAACCCCTCTTGTCTAATTTTTTATTTTAATTTTTACACCAGGGATCAAATTCAGGACTTTGTGCTTGTTGGGCAGTCACTTAAGCTGCTGAGCAATCTCTCTGGCCCCTTCTTAAACTCTTCCAACTTTTTTTCCTATGCCTATATCTGGTAATCTAAACATCTAATTTGAAGACAACACTACAGTATAACAAATGCTGTCAAATTCGTATTACTTTGTTTAGTGAAATTCTGTATCATTTCTAATTTTTATCATTATTTTGTATTCTCTTAAAAACTTAAAAAAGAAATGCCATGTACAGATACAAAGTCTCTATGACAAATGTGATCATTTATGTATATCTAAAATGTACCAAGAAACTTAATTAAAAAAAAAAGATTCTACAGGGTTACTTCAGTACATAAGATCAAAGTTTGTTTTAAATAAATGGTGAAAGGCACTTTCATTATTCCCTGTGATATAAAAACATGAATCCATAAAGATTCCTCTTGAAACTTCAAAGAAAAAAATTTGTATAATACCTTAAACAAAGTTCAGCCATTTTTAGTACAAAACAAGAAAAGTAAACTCCATATGACCGTTCTAATATATTCAAAAAATCACTTTAACACAATATAACCTCTGTCTTGATAAAAATTCTACAATCAGAATAGAATGAAATATCCTAAGGGAACCTATGAAAACTTAACAGTTAACAGCCTGTTTAATAATAAAATACTGAATCCTCTTCTCTTAAAATAAAAAATTTGAAGAAGGTACAAATTAGTAAGATGTCATCTCTATAAAAGTGATCCATATAGTCATAATCTCAAACTCTAGCAGGTTTTCGTTTTGAGTACAAATTGAAAAATTAATTTTAAAGTTCATCAGAAAATGCAAAGATAATAAAACATAGAAAAAGAATAAATTAGCTGTCTTATGACTTAAAAAAGTTAAAATAACTAGCATAGTTTGATATTGGAAAGAAAGAAAAATAAATCAATAGAACAGATCTATAGATTCCCCAAAACTGGAGCTGTATATTTTGATCAGCTGATTTTCTCCATATTTCAAAAGCAATTCAGTAAAGAAAAAGTCATCTGCTCAACAAAGGATACCAGAACAATCAAATATTTGTATGCAAAATAATAAACTTCATTGAAATTCTCTAGCATAAACAAACTCAAAATGGATCATACACTTAAACATAAAATCGAATTTAAACCTATTAAACTTCTAGAAGAAAACATGGAAGAAAATATTTTTGAATTTGGGTTAGAAAAACTTCATTAAAAGGGGGAAGAATTTTTTTTAAATTAATTAAGGGCCGGCCAGATGACTCAGCAGACAACTAGAGCGCCTGCTTAGGAAGGTGCAGTGGCTAGGGTTATGTTCCCCAGCATGGTGTGCTGTCTAGCCTGGTGAAACAGCTTTCAAGTTTCTGAGAAGCCTTAGTTACATGCTCTCTCATAAAACATTAAATGTGTAAGAGGCAAGGGCCAGCCTGATAGCTCAGTGGACTGAAGCACTTGCTCAGGCAGACAGCAATGGCCTGGGTTCTATGCTCCGCAAGCCAGGCTGGCCCCACCCCCGGCGCACCCTGAGATGGCAATCTAGACTGGGCATGGTGGTGCACACCTGTAATTCTAGCACTTGGGAGACTGAAAACAGGAGGATCACTATTAGTCCACGCTAATAGTAAGTCCTTCTAGACCCTGTAAACTCCATCTTAATATACAAAAAAAAAAAAAAAAAAAAAAAATTAAGAAGCTTTGATATTCAAAATACACTGTTAAAGAATGAAAAGACTAGTTACCGAATAGGAAATACATTTATAAATTTTACGTCTGATAAGGGTCTTCTATATAGAATACATAATGAATTCACAAATATTATTTGTAATTAATGCTTCACAAAAATTGGCAAATGATTTGAACAGTTCACCAAAGAAGATATGTAGATGGCAAGTGTACACGTGCAGGAACGCTAAGCTTTGCTAGTTCTTATGGGAATGATCAATTAGAAGCCTAAGGAAATAACACACTGATAGAGTCGGCTTAGTCAAACCAAGCGCTGAGTACATGGAGCAAATGGAACTCACACACTGCTGGTGGGAAGGGTAGCGAGACATGGCCACCACTACTCAGAAATTTCTTGAAATATTGGGCATATATCTTTTATGTGACCCAGGAATTCCACTCTTATATACCCCCTGAAAAGATATATAAAGCCTTGTAAATCCTTGTAGGAGCTTTAGATTTTAATAACCCTGAGCTAGAAACCATACTTGTGTCCAACAGTGCAATAGTAAAGAGATAGAATAACATATATATTTGAAAATTGCTTAGATATGAAAAGAAATGCACTATTGATATGAGTCACTAAAGAGATGAGTCTCAAAATATCTAAGTCATTATTCTATTTTACTCCTTTCTAGATCCTACTTTATGCCGGGCATTGTGATGGTAAATTCTGTGTTAAATATTGTTCTAGAATATTGAGCCATGTCTGATCTGATGAATGTTGCTCTTGTATGATAAATACAGTGGAGACACTATTCTGAAGGTATTTATAGCCACTGTTGGGCACAAGCAAGTGAATAACCCTTTAGAAAGTAGCTAGAATATTTACAAGCTTTTGGAGGGTTGAGTGCCATTGTCAAATGCTTATATAAATGGATTTAGTTGGTACCATGTTCAATGTAATGTAGTCCAGGTGATCAAAAAATCTTGATAATTGCCTGGATGAGTGGACAAAGAAAACATGACACATACACACAATGGAACACTATTCAGCCTTTAAAAATAAGAAAATTCTACCAAGATGAATCTGGAAGACATTGTGCTGGATGAAATAAATCAGAGAGACAAATGTCACACTATTTCACTGATATATGGAATCTAAAAATTCCAAATTCATAGATTAGAGAATAAAGTACCTGTTATCCCAGGCCAGTGGTAGGGTTAGGGGAGAGGAGGGGAACTGGGTTAGAAAAGAGAGTGCAGAGAGAGTTAGCACAGGCAGGAATCAGTTTTGGAAACTGCTCTTCCTAGCAGCCACTAGCGCTATCACTGCAGCTCGCTCCCCGTAGGATGTGATCATAGGCAAGAGTCTCCAAGGAGCATGGCAGGAAGCTGTTCCAGAACCAGGAGACACAGCAGGCGCAGCAGCCTGTAGCTCTGACTGCTGACTTCCAGGTCCTAAAGACCCCTGTCTTTCTCCCCACCAGAGGTGACACAGTGGATTACAGTTTTCAGGGAAGAGTGTGGGTCTCAGTTCTGGGAATTGGGAATGAGATTCCATTAGCATATAAATGGATCCCTTGTAGGAAAGCATACATCTCAGCACAAGGTCAGGTGACGCAGCATGACCCCTGCACTCAATAAGAGTGCTCTGTGCACACCTGGCTCAGGGCCACCGAAGGCCGTGCATGCACCTGTGGCCAGGATCAGAAACAGCTCTGGGAGGAGGGAAGTCAAGTCTTGGCTGGAAAACAGTAACTGGCCAGAGGGCACACCACTTGATAGAAGGTCACCAGGACCGAAGGTGAAGGACTATGAAGAAATAGACTCGTGGAGCTAAACAGATGTCTGTGGGACAGAGGAGAGAGACCCAACACTTGTGCACAACCTTCACAGTTACTATGCTATCCTGCTTAGTGGCATAGAGCGTTGTGTGCATTTCATTCACAGAGAGCAAGTTAGGATGCAGTAAAGCACATTTGTATCAGAATTCAAAAGCAAGACAAAAAGTTGCTCTGGATTTTTTTTTTGTTCGGTTTTGTTTTTGTGGAACTAGGGATTGAACTCAGGCCCTTGCGTGTGCCAGGCAAGCACTTATTCTACTGAGCCATCTCCCCGACCTGGATTTCTTAAACAGAGCAGAATTGTGTGCTTACCAGATTTACAAATGCTGGAGAAGGGGCCTCTGGATTGGTGTGCTGCATATGTAGGTGTGTGGTGGGTTGACAACTGGTGGTCAGTTCATAACACCCAGCTGAACTGAACCTGCGTGGCACTGGATGTGAGAGGCCAATCTGAGCGTTGCTTCAGGCAGCAGAAGAGGCAGAAATGGAAAAGAAAGAGAAGCAGGTGGGAGCTGTTGGTTCTCTGGGAGGAGCTTGTCATGCTGCATTTCCTGATAGGAACCTGGTTGTCCTCATCGTAGAAAGAACTTGGAATTTTGTCATTGAAAATGGCTATGGTTCATGTTATGAGATCTCTGGTCTTTTCACTGAGTTTCCCTTCCTGGCTGCAGAGGGGAAGATGGTGCATTGCTAATGTCCTGGAGAAGCTTGTCACACTGGCTTTCCTGGTGTGCATTTGACTAGTATCATCGGAGGAGCTCAGACCCTAGTTGTGACTGAGGATGGCTAAGATACCCAGGGGAGCACTGGTCCTTCCTTCGAGCACCACTTCCGGGCTCCAGGGCAGACCCCTCGGTCTGCTGCACAGATTCTTTATCCTGCTGTCACAGACTTTCTAGCTTCCTCCACTGATCTTTGGGCCTTCTTAGCACAGTTCCATGAAACAGACTTGCATGGAACATTGTTGCGGGCTCTGGGCCTTCAGTTTAATGCTTGGGGAGCACTGTGATAGGCTCTGGGTCTTTAACTGGACTCACGCAGACGCTGCTTTGGGACCCACGCCTTCAGCTGAATTCTTTTGGCCTTTAGTGTGTGGACAGATTTCCTGCACTCTCTTTATGACTCTTTGGTTGCATATTATAAACTAATCCTATAAATTATGTGTCCTGTATTATTCCCCTGCAAGCCCCTGACTACAATAGGGGGTGAGGGAGCTGTCCCAGCTTTAGAATATTCACGTTGTGTGGTACAAAAGGGAACTGTCATGGTCTCAGTTCACTTAGGGTTAACACATACTCGGTGCTCCCAGGAATGTTGAATAAGTGGGTGAATTTAAGTGAGCAGTAGTATTCCATAGAAGTGCAGACACACTCATGACTCAATGTGTCCCTCTTGAATCTGCCAAGAGCCTTGCGCAGTGGCTTACACATATGCAACCCATGTGTATTTGCTGGCTGAATTTAAGAAGACAATTAATAATGGTGATGTCACTATGGTCATCTTAACTAAAACATTAACTTAGCCAGGTCTGTATCATGTCAAGTGAGTTCAATGATACTATTAACATAACAGCACTGCACAATTTATGGGGAATACTTTTTTTTTTAAAAAAAATTGAGAGTAATGTCAAGGAGACAGACTTTTAAGTCATTGAATGTCTTTCTGGTTTAAGAATGTGCCTGAACACATTTGATCTTTTTAGGTTGGATGGCTTCCTTAACATATACCCAGAAATGGAGGCAAACACTTGGCTAATAACATCCTAACTCCCCTTAATGTTTTTGTTTACTCCAGCCTTGCATGACCAGCAGCAGGGTAATTGTGTTAAGTTTGGGTAAAACAGTTCTCATCATGGAGACCCCCAGCAGGGCTCAGGGAGTTAGTTTAACTAAACTGTATCTATTTTGGAATGGAAATTCACATGGTAACATAAAAAGGGAGAGAATCATTTTCACGTTGAGGACATTAAGAAGCCAAATGGGCTTAACTGGTGGCTCTGTTAATGTGAGATGAAACCCACTCCTCAAAATACTTTGTTATTTATTTTATATATTATATTATCCTGTATATTCTTTATGCAATCAAAAATGAAATAGAATATCTTTTAATATTTTTGAAGTGATTATTATTATTTTTTCATTAATTTTATTGAGGAACAAATAGCACTGAGACAGTTTCAAAACAGGTTAGTAGGACAGTTACAATAATTAATACATTGCATATTGTTGTCTTCTTAGTGGTTATTCACAGTACAAGATGCAGACATGATATCCTGTCCAAACACTATGAGTACAAATTTTTCTTCTCATTGAATTAAGAGAAAGTAGCTATAATATCTATCTTAACTATTTTGTACGTGCAGATACAAAATGGTCCTTCATTTATATCCTCTTTTTTGTTTAGTTTTCAGAGATGGGTATTCTATTGCCATCCAAATATTGTAGGTGCATGAATTCAGCAAAATAATACCATATAGTTCGGTAGTCCATAATAGTAGTGGGTTATCCATAGAACTGGCAACGTCAGAAGTTGTTGACTTGAGCCTTTCATAGCTCAACGTATTAATATTGCTTTACTTTTTATACCTTTTATACTTTGCTGCTGGATGGTTAGTATGAAGTGATTGTTTTGTAGGTCAGGAAAATATCTGTCTCTTTGGTAGAGCATTATCTTTAAATACGTTAGGACTGTATCAGAAATGGTCTCTGAATGAGAAGTTAAAGCCAAGCTATGCCAAATGATGTAGCCTGTCTTTTCTCGCTTCCTCAGGTGATGTCATCTCTTGTTCTAAAATAAGATAACGTGGAGATAGCTTCATGTGCTTCCAATGCCCACATAGGCTCCAATCATCTCCATCATTGGATTTTAAAAAATTTCCTTGCAAATGAATCATTAAATCCATTAGGGTCTGCTTCTGTTTTTCCGCTCAGGTAACATTTTGTTTTGCAAGTAACAGCCATTTAGTATTTCAAGCTTGGCTTTTCTGATAATAAACCTCATTGCTCATAAATATGAACGACACCTTCGGTTGTTTGTTCCAATTTGTTTTCCTTTTCTGAATCAATGCACTTCAATCTCTGCTCCAGTTTTCAACGTGACAAGCTGGGCCAATTAAGTGTCCCTAAAGGTACAGCGTCTGGTGCACTGCTGTGGTGGTGTGCGGGTTTGGTGTCTAATAAGGCTCTGAATGTAACTTCTTTCTGACTCTTTTTAGAAATTTCAGATCAGGATCAGATGACAGCTTCTGCACTGAGGCTCTGTAAGTAACCTGAGCCCCTCTGTGCCCCTCTGTCATCATTGTAACTGAGAGTTTGTGTGCAGAAGTGGCCTAGGTATAGCTCTTCAGGTGGCTGTGGGGCTCCTGTGTCATTTGTCTTGTTCCTGAAGGAAGGGGGTGTTATCTGTGTGCTGTTTCCATTAGGAATATAGGGGGAATGTCTTTGTCAGAGGCAGGGAGTGCCTTTTCTCAGTGTGCTCCATTGTGCTAAAGAGGGGAAGGGTGTGAACAAGAAGATAAGAGTTGCAAGTACTTCTCTGGAAGCTTTCCACCTGGCTTCAGCTTCATTTTATTTAATTGGATGAAGAACATTTTCTGCCTGTGAAATCAGCCAAATGTCCCAGATTGAGAGTCAAGAAGCCAGGCTTTGGGGACATGTGGACGTTATGCTTCCTCTCCTTCTTCCGTGGTGTGGGTGGGAGGGAATCCTCAACTTTTGAAAGAGTACCTGGACTAGATGTAGGGTATTTGGAGAATTTGGAAATATGGGAAAGAAAGATGCACTTCAGTGGAAAGGGCACTATGGTTTTTTCACAGGCCAGTCTCAAACAGAACTAGGAACTGGAAACATTCTATTTGCAAGCCTTTGAAAGTTCTCTTTTGGTATTTCTCCTGTATTTTCTGCAGCTCTAGCTTTGTCTTCATGTTGTTCATACCTAACTTCTCTCTGTTTGAGAAAAAGTTATTCTCCTTGGTCCCATCCATCCATGTTTGTGCTAAATAATGTTGTAAAGTAGTACTTTTTAAAGATTTGGCAAATAAATAAAATGTCCACTTCAATTTTAGTATCATATACACAAGAAATAAAAGTTTAGGTGCATCTGATTCACTGTATTATTCACTGTATTTCTGTGATTCAAATTTAATTAGTGGATTCCCTGTATTCTGTCTGACAAGTCTATAAATAAATGGCTTATAAATTTATTTTTTCAAGTGTTCCCTGGAGTTCAGCACAGGTGGCTGGTAGAGAGAGCATTGGGGGCAGGTAAGTGGCTACCACAGAAGGAAGGAGGAAGTCGGGACTGCAAGGCCCTGCAGCTCCACACTCATCTGATCCAGGCATTGCCAATGTGGATTTGGTTTCATTTGATAAGGAGGCTTTGTTGCTAAGAGAAGCGGTCCGGAAACTACTGGTCGCCTTGCCTGGTGCCTGGTCATTTCTCCAGATCTACTGTCTTCACTCCTTCCTGTTCTGGTTGCCCAGGGATTGTCCATCCATTAGCAGGTTCTTCTGTCCTCCAGTTTATAGAGAACTTGGGAGGCAAGTGAAGGAGTGTAGAAATAAGAGTGAGGCTCCCTTGCTTATCTCCTTTGCTCTTTCCAGGGGATAATTTAGGTGTTTGAAAATTTTATGTCAAAAAGGAAATCTCTTACCTGCATACTAAGAATCTAATCACTATAGTTTGCCACAAAAAAATATTTTTCTCAAGTTCTAAAACTCTGAAAGTGAGAAATTACTTATGTTGTTTCAGTGGCTGAATGTCATACCAATGTTTCTCTGAGATCTCATTCAGATTTACCTCTATTACAAGAGAGCTGCCAGAGTTCCAGACATCCACTGAGTATTCCAGGCAGAAATGAATAAATAAATAAATAAAGGAATTTTCAGTGTTTATGTTAAAAAAGCAAAAATTTCCTCGAGATCTTTTGCAGACTTCACTTACACTCCATTGGCTAGGTCTTTGTTATATGATTCTTCTGGGGGCATAAAATGCTAGGGGCATTTATGTTTGGCCTTGTAAACCTCTAAAGAAGGCAAGAGTGAAGGAGTTGGGGAACCGTGTTAGCTTGATCAACTAACAGTGTCCAAAAGGAGTTTACTCTGACTAGTAACATCTGAGAGTCAATGTCTCATCCTAAGGAACCACTCACATTCTAATGAGCTTTTGTGGAAGTATTTAAGGACAGCACAACAAAATAAAGGAAGTCTTGTTGCTTACCTACATTAACTATACTGTAGAACATATTTTATATGTGACTCATTGCAATTCCTCCTCACTCAGCATGGCCTAGACAAGATGAAAGTCTGAACACCAAGGAATGTGGGGGCATCTCGTCTTGGCCTCTGAATTCATAACACATAGGTGAGTGTGTCTGTTCTATAATTGCTCAGGTCTTAAAAGAAAACAATAATCTCTGCATTAAAACCCTGTTTGAGTTATGGCAATTCCCCCCATAGCCCCTTAGACCTCTGCTTTTTCCTCTGTTGACCTAATTCTTAACATTCAGGCAAACTCAAAGGCAAATGAGCTGAGAACTATGAGAGAGAACGTGTGTCTAGAAGTTAACCACCTGACTTGTCCCTTTTTCCACAGTGCCACAAAATAGCTTTGTATTAAGACAATTCTGCCCATTGGAACTGTTCTGCCTTATTTATAACAAGGGATTGTTCAGAACTGGTCCATTTTGATCAATAAGAGGGTCGGGGATATAGCTCAGTGGCATAAGTGCCTGCCTGGCAAACACAAGGTCCTGAGTGATCCTTGGTCCCCCAAAAAATAAGTGTGTACCATTTAGATCAACAAATATTTGTATCAACAGGTACTATGAAACCATTGCATTTCAAGGGCTGGCCAAATAGCTCAGCAGATTAAAGTACCTGCAAGCAGGTACAGGAGCTGAGGGTTCCATCCCAGGGCCTGCCAGGGCGGTCCTGCCCTGGGGGTGCACTGAGACTGTAATTGAGACTGGGCATGGTGGTGCACACCCATAATCCCAGCTCTTAGGAGGCTGTAAACAGGTAGATCACCATGAGTCTGATCTAGTAGTGAGATCCTAAACACCCTGTAGACCCTTCCCTAAAATAAATAAATAAATAGAAACCATTCTATTTCAGACATCAGAGATAGGAAGGGTGGTGCTGTGTTTTTGACCTCATGAAGTTGACATTCTATCAGGAAGAGACTGGCAGTATGAAAATAGACAATAAAAACAAAAATCTCAATTAGTGATTGATGCTATGTAGAGAAACATACAGGGAGGCTAGAGTACCCACACTGGCATCTATTTCAGAGTGCACAGTTCCCAGAGGCCTCTTTGCTATGGCAGCACTGAAGTCAAGATGTAGATGCTAAGAAGAGCAATGGAGTTTCACAGCACTAGGAATGAAGTGCAGGGGCCTTGAGGGCACTGAAGCTCAGTGCTTTTAAGTAATGGAAAGTACAAGGAGAGGTGTTCTATTCAACCCATCATTCTATTCTTCATAGCCAGACTTCTCATTTTCTACAAATTCACATTCTCCTTAATCGGATTAGAGTCTGCTATACACATATTGCAGCACCTGTGTGGTCCTGTCCTGGTAGCTGAGGATTTCTTCTCTTTGCCTAGACTCAGTCTTCCTGAGTGTACACTCCCCTGAAGTTGGAAAATGTGACCCTAGCTGACTCTTGGGGGAGGAAAAGCTCCATTGAGAGAGTTCCACAGCGAACCCAAGGCTGCTATTCCGTCTTGGACAGGGTATTATTCCTGAGTTCCATTATTTTGTAGTTGATATCTGACATTCTAGAGCATGTGATTTCCATGAGTTTTCTGTGTAGCATACTCACGGACTTAATGTCTACTACCCTGTGATCCTTCTACTTGCCTTGGGCTCAATGCCTCTATATCTCGGATATGGTGATGGAAGGTATTATTCTCCTAACGGAACTCTGAAGATGAAACACTCATTTGTGAGCTGTGACAGGTTCCCAAAGAAGTTCACATCTCTCTGCAGCAAAACAGAGAAACAAGGGTTATGCAAGTTGTGTAACTTAAAAATAGGTTTTAAAAAGTGAGACAAGGTCCTTTCTGGTCCCCTTTTTTGCATTAAGATGAATTCTTCCCATAATGATAAAATCCAAATGACATTTGGAAACAAAAAGTGGACTGTTTCTAACATTATTTAAGAACTCCATTTTGTTTTTCTCAAGTGGGATTATATTGGGTCCTGGAATGCAAGACTCTGGGAACCTGAAATTGACCAAAGTCCGCACACATCCAGGCCTGCAGAGCCCTAGATGATCGCCCCTGAGGAGTCTCCTCCCGAATATCACCTGTCCTCCTTACTCCAGGTGTTACAGGGAGTGACTGCTGGAGTTCTGACTTCACTGCTCCAGGTGCATTACTCATTCCACTGGAAAAGTAGGCAGGACTACATCTGATACCTGCTTATGTACTGAGGAAGGCTCGTGCTTCCTATTTCCACATTTCACCATTTACAAACTTGTCTTATTCTGAAATGACATAAAGCACTGGTGTTGATGTGTACTTTACTCAAGCAACAGTGGGTCTTTTCTGAGTTTCTTGGGAGTGTTATTTCCTAAGATAGTGGCTTGGACATTGCCTCACTTCTGCTTGCTTGATAGCTAAAATGCACTGATTATTTCCACCTTGATTGCTTTCTCATGCATGAGTTCTTGCACACCTTAGAAACACGAGTTTGTGACCTCAGGACACTTTAACCACCTTTGTGAAGGTACAAGAGCTTATCAATGACTCACCTAACCTGAGCAGCTGTCCAGGGCACAGAGAGGAAGACCCATCCCTCTGCTCAGGGAAAGGCAGAAAGAAGAAACTGGAAATGTGGTGAACCTGCCATTTTCTCCCTCACCTCCTGCGAGGGAGCTAGAACTCTGCTATCACTGAACGTCACTGGCAGCCAGGTGTGGAACGGGTATCATGAGTCTGAGTCTGAGATCTTTGGGTTCAAATTAGATCCACCACTGTGAGCTTCGCTTGTGTGATCACTAGGACCGGGCCATGTAAATATTCTGTGTTGGCTTATAAACCAGATGTCTTCCTTTCTCTTTTTATTTCTTCCCCTGACTGCCTTTTAACAAACTTTGTTTTCTGCCTTGTTTCAAACACCAGAGGTACGAAGGTGATTGAGATGAAGCTCATCATAAAACAGGGAGAGGTGGGTCTAAAAACAGAAAAACTACTGTATGACCTCTGAATGCCATTTGAGAGGAATGCTTGTCCTGCGGAGGTGCTGAGAAGGTGGCAGAAAACATTTGTGAAAGTATTTTGAAAGTTACGCTGGGCAGTGGTGGCGGTAGATAATACCTGGGGAAAGGGCAGAGATGGCTTAAAATCAGGGTACCACAACTCTGGAGTCACACAGACAGCTGTGGGGACTTTGGGAAAAACTCATTCAGTGGGAATTATTCCCACTTTCATAGTAGGCTTCTGGAATTTTGAATTGCTTTTGCATAGGTTTAAATCGGTAAAGAGAAATCAAAACTTTACATGCTTAGGTGAATTTATTTTATTTATGGTAATTAAATTCAAAATCCTAATTATAAAGGACTTTAGCAGTGAAGGTATTTTTACACTGCCTCCTGAAAGATTGTTTTTCCTTCAATTTACCAAGATATAATGTGACCATTATATCTCTCCATGGCATCCTCTCCATGCTGTCTGCAGCTTCAGCACAGTCTAAAACAAAAGATTCTTTCCAACAGCTCTGCACTGAACTACCTACCATTCACATGTAAAGATAATGCAGTCCAGTTGGCTGGTAGTCACCCCTGTGTACACACTAGGTCCCACTCACAGGAACCTGTGGTTTCTTGGCCTAGAGGTTTCCAAGCAGAGCTGGTTTCCTCATCCCCTCAACCCAGGGAATGAGATTGAAAGCTGCTTGGGTGCTGCCTTTGAAGATTTCCTCACTCTCTTGTCCTTGGCCCACCTGAGAACTTGCTAGAATGCCTCAGTCATACATTGCCTTTCTCACAGGTCTCACCTCCTTATGGTCAAACACTGATCTTATCTAACAGAGTTTGCAGATGCTCAGGTCTCAGCCTCATTACAGGCTCCCAGACCTCACGGGGAGAGAGCCAGGAAGCCCCGTGCAGTCTGGCTCTCCACCTCACTTTCTGTTCTATCCCAGGCAAGGCTTTGAACTCTCCGAGCTTCCTTTCCTTTAGTCTTTGGCAGACATAGTATTCACATCTTGTTGTCTCAAAGGTGTGTTGTAAAGATCAAAATGAGATAATTCATGGGGCCACATGTTTGAAGAATATATACATTATATAAAGCCTGGCACATTAATAGTGTTTAGTCACACGATCTCATGATGATATCCCCTAGTGCAGATGTATACAGAGACATGCAGATGCGCGTTGCTCCTGCCCATCTCCGTGTAAAATGGGAACCAAGATGGAGAACGCTGAGGTGTTTTCATGAGGCAACCCGATGTCCATAAGTCCTGGGTAGGAAACTGGATTCTGTACTGAGTCCTCATGGGCCCCTCAGGAGACAAAATGGGAGAAATTCTTTATTACTTTTGCACTGTTGTCCCAGGTCAGTGTTCAAAAACCTTTTAAGTGCTTTCAGTGATCCGACCAGATTTCTGCAGCATCCCTGCCATTGATTCATCACCACAGCAGCTCAATGGTGAATCTAGATTTTGCTGGTCGGGAGGTCAATGTAGAGGGTAGAGACCTCTGTATGTTAAACATCTGATTTCCTTTTAAAGCTCCTCTCATTCCCAAAATTGATGGACTTAAGAAAGTATATTTTCACTTTTTTTTTTTTGTTAAGAAAACCTAGACTCAGTACACTACAATACGACCAATCCACCCCTTTTCTAGTCCATGTGCTATGTGTTGCCATAACAATAGCGCTACTCCAGGTGCATCTGATTTAAGAACTCTTTTGTGCTTCCATAATAGTTGGGATGACTTTTATTTAATATTTATTTCTCTATACTCTGAGTCATAAAAATCTGACTAGTTTACTAGGTTAATCTTTCTGAAGGTCTGATCTGATTTGCATCTGTATTCCCCGCTTGTAGCATCTGAGGGACTTCGTTGAATGAATGAATGAATGACTGAATGACTGAATGAATGAATGAATGCAAGTTGAGTGGAATGCTCATGTCTGCTTTATGACTTTCTTCCTTGTCTCCACTTCCCTTTCCGTGCTCCTTCTGACAGCATAGGCCTTCTATAAACACTTCCTTTACTAACATGAAAATAGTATAGTTTGCTGCCTTTGCAAAAAATGAGTAGCATTATTCATCTGATTATTCCCACATTAGCCAGTGTTGGGAATGATCAGTGGCCCTAGCGAGGTACATGTTTGAAGTGGCTGATGATTCCCCGACTTGGGCATGTGTCTCTGTTTTTAGCTAGGACATTGAATTATACTGTGGCCTTGAGCAAAGGCAGCATCATCCATTAAATGAAGGCGGAGACCATTCCCTCTCCCTTTCTTAAGGATGTTATGAAGATGAATGAGGTAATGTCTACGAGGCACCCTGTAAGAAAGGTCCTAAGCTCTGAGTGTTCTGGTTTTCATCTGTGTTACCCATTGGTCTGTGCTCCTGTAAACAAGGTGGTACAGGAGGAGAGCTGCAGGAGCTGTTGATTTGGAGAGATGGATCTGAGGCCCTGTTCTGGGTACTGCTAACACCACTCCTGCGCTGTTGGTCTTCCCTCTGCTTCCATCTCTTCTGTCTACAAAACATTACAATAACACCCAGAATCAAAGGAGTGTGTGGAAAATTAATGGATTTGTTTTTGTAAAGTGGCTGGGCCCTTGTTTAAAAAGCTTTGCAAAGCCACAAGGCACTATTTCAATCCCAAGTTTCTATTTCTATTTCCTTCTTTCAAAAGGATATTCACTGGGCTTATCATTTTTCAGGATTTTTTTTAATTACCTTTAACTCAGTCTTCTATGTACAGCTGTATACCTGTATTGAATGTCTTTGTTTCTCTCCCAAGAGGTTACTGTTTAAAATTTCTGTCATTTTTCTTTTTGTTTGCTTATAGACTAGTGATCCAACAAACAGTCTTTGGACAATAATCTCAATTTTTATTATGCTTTTAGTGAGACATTATTTTTATAAGTTGCAATCCTTTTGAAATGTACGTATTAGTTTATAAATGGCTCCTGTCACACACTGCACCTGTGTGACTTATATTAATTAAAATAATAATGCCAGGAGAAATGAATAGATCATTTGTACCTTTGATTTCAATGGTGCTCCAAGTAAACTTAGTATGTAGTATTTGAGATTTGGATTGTCTATTTCAGCTGAAAAGAATATAGTGGAATGAGAATAGTTTATGCAATGTTGTGCTTAGGAGGATTCAAAATTTTACTGGATAAATGCCACTTGGAAGTTATATTATAAAATTTTACTTTTTTTTTTTTTTTTTTTTTGTAAAGACAGGGTTTTGCTATATAGTTCAGACTTCCCTTGAGCTAACTACATAGCCCAGATTGGCCTTGGATTTGCAGCGATGCTCCTGCCTCAGCCTCCCGAGTGCTGGGATTACAGGCATACACATCCATGCCCGGTGCTGGACACACACACACACACACACACACACACACACACACACACACACACACATATATATATATATATATATATTGCCTTTTTGAAGGATTTTTTTTTTTTTGGCTAGCTCAGACTTCCTTAAGGACCGGTGTCTGTGTGGCATGTGGAACTGGGGATCAAACCACAGTCCTCTGCACCTGACTGAGTTTGCCCAAGCAGGTGCTTTAAACAATTGAGCTAATCTGCGAGCCCTCAATATTGCCTTTTTGACATAGGGTTTCACTATGAAGTTCAGTCTAGCCTTGAACTCACTTTGTAGCCCATAGTTTTTAAAGCAATAGTTGCAAAGAGTGATGCAATTCAAGTACATAATATCCCTTGGAGTACTTTACAGTACATGGTATTGTGCTGAGAACTTTAATTATAAGAAGTTAGATTTACTATCTATGGGAGTTTCCATAAGTGTGAAGCAATATCCAATAGCTGGTATGGCCAGAATATCCTATAAGTTAGTGATGAGCACCAATAGTAGAACTACTGAATCAGTGCAACATAAACATATACAATATCATTAACATATTTTTTACAATTATCCTGAGTCCTATGATATCCTTAAGCCATAGTATTTAAAACTAGAAGGAGGGCCAGGGTATGGCTTAGTGGCATAAGTGCCTGCTTGGCAAGCACAAGGTCTTGAGTTCAATCTCCAGAAAAGCAAAAATCAATCAATCAATCAATAAATCCATCAAGGGACTTTAATGAGTTTTCTATTGTATATCACTTCATTTTATAATTGAAAAAACTGAAGCTTTTTTACTTGGGTGTACTGCAAGCAGACTTCATATAATATCTGAACATATAAAGATACATGTATATTTTCAAGTAACAGTGTTAAGGAGAGATTTTCTTTCCCCTTCATGAGCTAAACAACTGTATTTCATTCTAGATACAGGATTTTGTGTTTAGTATCCTCTCCCAGAGTGCTTCTTGTCTTCCATAGCTTCTGTTTTGGTGAAAATCTTGGATGATAGAAGAGAACATGTAGATGTCACTCATCTGTTGTATTAGAAGAAATGAAATATGCAGCAGCCCCTAATCTGTTTTGTTAGATATTTTTGGAGTTTTCTGAAGTTTTTCTTCAAGTATTTTCCACAAAACCACTAATATTAAAAATGTTTATTTACTAATACTTTTTTTCTTTTCTTTATTTGTGGCCAGCTCAGCCTGGGGGCAGGGCTGGCATGGAATGTCGTGCCTGGGATTGAAGCGCAGTCCCTGCGCTTTGCCTAAACTTGCCTAAGCAGGTGCTTTAAACCGTTCAGCTATCTTACTGGCCCACTTATACATATTTTGATTGAAAATATTTCTCTATTTGGAATATTTAGTTATGTATGAATTACTAAGGGTGTTCTTCACTAGGTTAGAGGCTCAACAATGTGCTCTTAAGTAACTCATGTGAAAAAAATTATAGTGTTAGCATTTTTGATAACCACTTTTTCTTAGGACCCCATACCTTGATAACTGTCAGGAAATTTATACTTGTCAATTAAAAGTGGCTCAATTTCTAACTTAAATAGTCTCCTTTTAACCTGATCACTAGTGTCCAACTTTTGTTTAAACAGTCTCTCTACACTTGACTGCTCTAGGAAAATGTCTGACTTTCATAGATCTGTCCCTTCTTCATCTTTTGTACAAGATGGCGCCAGCCCTAGTGTTTGTCTGTATGCCTGGGGGATGGAGGGCACCCCTTTGTACTTCCTGTTCTCGATTGGCTGAGCTATTCACTACTGATCAATCAGAACAGTCTGACTGGATGCTAAGTACGGATTGTGGCCCATTATGTGTACATGGCTTTTGTGTACCCCACAGCCTCTGTGCTCCCACTAGAGTTCTCCGGGCACCCTCCTACCTTTATAACCTTAACAGCAGCAAATAGTACTTCTCTTTTTGATATGCTGTACCTCAGAGACGGAGCTGCAAACCCTCACTCACTGTCCCCTGTAGGTGGAATGATGTGTACAGACAAAGCCGCAACAGTGGTGCGGCCCATCAGTAGCCACCAAGCCTGATATTGTCAGGTACCGGGTCCTGGCAACCAGGTTCCTATTTCCATAGCTGTCTTCTTTCTCGACCTCCAAACTTGGTCTTTGGGCTCGTGAGGTTGCATTTCTTGCACTCCTCTGTGTCAGTAGCTGATATCTATTTGGGTTTTCTGAGTTGTGAGTCATAAGGTTTTCCTTCTGATTGATTCTCATGGCTCAATCCTAAAGATCAGCTAGTGTGCAGAAACCCAGCAACACAAACTACAAGACATTTCCACGCCCGCATATTTGCCTTCTAGTTTGTAGCCTACATAGTCTCCTCCTTCGCCTCACTTTACCCTTTCCTCCTTCTTCTTTACTTCCTTTATATTCCAGTTCTTTTCACCTCCTGTTTTCTCCCTCCCTTTCCCCTTCAGCTCTTCTTCCACTTCACCCTCTCCTCCTCCACCACTTCCTTCTACTTGTCCTCTTCCATGTTTCATCTTTTTTTCTTTTCTGTTTTCTCCTTTCTTCCCCTCTTTCTCTGCTGGAAGTTCTTGGGTGAATCATGTCAATGTCACGCTTCATGCCATTCTTTACTTTCAAAGTAGGGAAAGCAATCCAGAAAGGTACTTTTTTTCTTTTTTTTACTCTAGAATCATAAAGGAATAATTGGCAGTTTGATTATCTTGGATAAAATTAATATCCCAAGTGTTATTAATATTGTTTAAAGCATCAAAGTGTGAAGAAGTTGCACGAGCAATAGATGTTTTTATTACAAAGATGCACCTAGAACACTGATAAAGTGGTTTCTGACCTGGATTTCCAAGACTAAAGGGGGTGAAGAAGACCCCAACAAAAATGAAAAAAATTATTCTTGTTTAGGAGTAGAAAATTTGTGTTCTTTATCAGATGGTGAGATCTCTTGGAATTTATTTCTAAGCTTTTCATACAGTGAAAGCACACACCTATGGACATATACAAAAATGCACAGCATAGTGCAGTACCTTGCGCTGTGCACTGCATGGAGCTGCATCCCTGACCAAGAGATTAAGCAGCAACAATGCCCAGAAGCCCACTGCCTGCCCCCCTCTAAGCACAGTAGCCTAAAAGTAATGGTACCTGATCTCTGGTATCAACTATCACTTTGGCTTTTTTAAAAATCTGATTTGTAATTAATTAGTTAATTAATTGTATTTTAGGGAAGGGTCTACAGGGTGTTCATGGACTCACTATTAGATCAGACTCATAGTGATCCACCTGTTTACAGCCTTCCAAGAGCTGGGATTACAGACGTGCCCACCACAACCAGTCTCAATTGACATCTCAGCATACCGTGGGGGTGGGGCCGGCATGGCAGGCCCAGGGATCAAACCCCTAGACCCTGCACCTGCTTGCAGGTGCTTAATCTACTGAGCTATTTGGCCGGCCCTGAAAACTTGATTTGGATAGAACAAAATATATATTACTGCTTTGTGTCTTTTCTTTCTGAGACTCTTGCTTTTGAGCCTCTTCCACTTTTCTTGTGAGTAGCTGTGGTCCTCATTATTGTCCAAAGCTGCCCCCATCTCACTCTTATCTGTGGCTCCCCATACACATCGTACCTTGCGCTGAGCACATCATCAGCTTTGAGTTACTTCAATGGATTTGGGAGACAGAGGAGAGATCTGGGCTTGAAATATACATTTGATATTGCAGTAGAGGAGATTAAGTTGAAAGGAAAAGGGAACAAAAGATTTATGATAAAGCTCATGCAAAATTTGGAAGTTAAGTCTTTGAGAAGATAGGGCTGGTGATGCCATTCCTTACCTGTAAGGGGTGTAAGGCCCCGAAAGGGTAGTAACTGAATGGCCCTCTGAGTCCTTTCTTCTTTTTGGTTTTGAACTGTCTTTACTTTTCTTGTGTACTACACACAACTGTGTATTTTCAGTCAGCTGTGCACTTTTACTTAGTGTCTCCTAAGATGGCAAAGAATATATCTGAAACTAATCTCTCTTATGAGAGATTAGAAACAACCACAGAAAGAGGTTCCTAGGTAACACAGTAGTGTTTAAAACACACAGGTCTATATATCTGAAGCATCCATTTATCCTTACTGCCTTTCCTCCAAAATGGTCATTGTACTACATATATGTGCATAATTGTATTTTATTCATGATTAACTTAAGTATCTTGCTGTGATATGTTGATTATTGTCATCTAATGTTAAATGAGAATTCTCACAATAGAACTTTTGGAATAAGTAGTAAAGCAAAACAAATTTTAAAAAAATGAAAGTGACCACAGTGGGCAACGAAATGGAAATTCTAAGGAGCTCCAGTTATCATTCATTTTCCCACACCAACACTAGATGTAAGATAGGAAGACATTTTTTTCTCTTACCAACTATTAGTGTTCAGGAAATTCACAGACAAATTTTAATCTTCACGCAGGGTCTTTTTACATCATTTCTTGAATCAATTAAATGGTTTCTTTTTCCTTGTTTCAACTGTGGCTTTCAGAAGTTTTTGTTATTTCTATCATGGTGAATCCTCCTCCATTTCGTTAGATATGTTAGGATGCAAACTAATCATTAGTAAATACTCTACTTATGGAGTCAGATGACTCCATAAGCAATTACATCGAAGTTCCAATGTATCTCAGTTTTGTGATCTTCTGCAACAGTCTTTTCCTTCAGCTTCCTTATCTGTAGAATAGGCAGACTCCCTAGCACTATGTACCCCATGAAAGGTGGATATGGAGACAACACACAAAAGAAGACTTTTGTTTTCTATTCATTTTTTATGGTGATCATTTCCAAATTCACTCATTGATTTCACTCATTGATGAGGAAGAGTGGTCTTAGAGCGTCATAGAACAGTGCACAGGCAGAACACTGTAGTGCTTAGGAGAGCAGATCTGAGATCAAATTGCCTGGATTCTTCAGAAATCAGCCACCCTCTAGCTGTGTGTCTGTGAGCAGGTACCCATTTTTCTTGTGCATCATTCTTCTTATGTGTAAAATGAAGTCATAGTTACCACAACAGACAGTGATAGAAAGAATGCATTTAATCCATATCAATCAGTTAGACCTGTACTATTCAATATGAAAGCCACTGGCTATATGAATCAGTAATATTTTGGGTAGACTGTATGAAATAAAACATGGTATTAAAATTTCACTTATCTCTTTTATTAAAAAAAAAAACAAGTATGGCACTGGAAAATTTGACATTGTTTGTTTGGCCTGCCTTTGTGACTTGTTTCCTGTCTGTTTTGGAAAGCTCCAAGCTAACTTACAGCTAACACTCAAAAAACCGGTCAGCTATGGCACACTTCTTACTTCCGGATAAACAAATGCCAAAAAATATCTCTTCGTGGTCTAGTCACCACTCCAACCACATAAGGGAAAAATCATCCTGAAGCCATCAGCTGTGGTGAAGGTGGCGCTGTTCACACTTAAGGAGCGATTGTTTTGAGTTTTGCTCACTGATAGGAATGCTTTCGGTGTGATCAAATCAAGGTTTTTCTTCAACAGTGGACTGAGTAATGATTGCAAACTAATTACAGCACGCATGCTGCACTCTGCTTTGCAGTAACAGCTTTCTACCAGCTGTTTCCTTTAACAGTTGTTCATTTCAAGTAGGTACCAGTGCTGCTGGAAGTGTGGGATGCTAGAAAGTAATTTCAATTCTTTGCTTAAAATTGAAATGTGTATTTTTTTTTTTACATTTTTTTTTTCTTAAGAGCCCTTCAAAATCTACATAGCTCTAAGGCTAATTTCATAGCACCCTTTCTGGTCTCTTTTTTCAGAAAAAAAAAGTCTTTTGAAGATTATATACAGAATGATACAAAATCTCAAGTTTAATTAAGCTTTAGCAAAAATATCCTTTAACTATTACATTTGTTTCTCACTTTATTCCCTCATAGCCTGCAACTCTTCTGCAGTACACTTTCAAGTAGAGATTCAATAGAGCCATTTAGAGTAGTCGTTACTGTAGATTAAATAACTATTCCCATCTGGCTCATGAAATATATAATCTGTATTCCTCTCTGGATAATAAATACAGTAAGTAACTACTTATCCTTGAGGCCGTCCCTTTTGCCTGTTCTGGTGGGTTTTTCTTTATTGCCCATCAGTGAGGTCTCTTCCTTAACTCTTTCCTTGCTAAGAAATATATCCTGTGGGCCTATGGATACAGGGAAAAGTGGTGTCCTGCATGCTGTGACCCATGCAGGCTTCACATGTGTAGCAGTGCCTAGTGACCATGCTCAGCTTTTATTGCGTCTTTACTGTATCCTCGGGACAAGAGCAGAGGATAAGCACTAAACGATTTGTAGGTACTGTGTCATGGAAAGTCTTTCCCAAAACCCTTCAGAAAGTGGGAAACTGAGATGTAGAGTCTGATGGCACATAAGGGCAACTCTGATTCTAATCTAGACTCCAACTTGTGAATCTTCACAGCTAGGTCAGAGGCTCTGAAGCAGAAGGAGCAGCGCCAGGCCTGCGCTTACTGCCACACTGCTGTGAGACAGTGAGGAGTTAGGATGCTCCATCCAATGTGTCTTCTCGCCTTCCTGTCATTTGTGTGTGCCTTACACAGTGTCAGATAGGTTGGTTAAGCAACCTATGACACCGCTGCAAAAGCTTAGTGGTGACATAATGATGACAATTTCTTTCCCCAAGTTTTTTCCCATCAAAATGAATCCCACATTGTACCCCAGACTTGGAAAAACAAAGGTGAACAATCACGGACTACAGCATGGGACATGTATAATGACAATAAGTAGGATCCAACGTGCAAAAGCTTTTAGCTGACAGGAACTTTGTAAAACTATATTTAAGACAGGATGTACAGGGTCTCACTACGTAGACTGGACTCGTAGTGATTCTCCTGTTTTCAGTCTTTCAAGTGCTGGGATTCCAGGCATGTGCCACCTACCCAGCTATCTGGCCAGCCCTCCAACAGGAACCTTTTGATCAAGCGTTCTTTGTCCTTGTGTTGACTACAACTTGAGAGAGACTTCATATTGGCAAACTACTTTCTCTTGGGGCTGATTTTTCTTTCTCCTTGCCTGCTGAATAGATACTATAGTCACTTGATTACTGCTGCCTGCTCTGCCTTCTGTTGTCAGCTTCCTAGACCTCTGCTTGCTTTACGCCCATCTCTGCTTTCTAGAATGCTGGGATGAACAGTTGCCCACGATATAATGTTGCCACAGTCGTGGCAAATAAGGCTGCAGTGGCTTTCATTTCCTTGAGTTCTAAGAATCCCATGGGATTGCTTCCTATACAGTAATATCCTATACTGAAGACTGCTGGCAGAGGAGAGAGTTCACTAATGAGAACTATAAGAGAAAAGGCTGGATTCTATGTATCCCCAGGAATCAAAAGAAGGCAAGGATTTCCTCCTTATTTTAGGATGCTGTTCCCCTTTAGGAGTACATTATTTTTAGCCTAAAGATGGGGTGTCATATTTTCCGATAGAGGAAAAACCCCTATGTGTAATAATTAGCAGTAGCAAAAGTCCAAAAAATTTGATCATTCAGTCTAAAATAAAGACTGCCGCAGAACTGTTCTGAGAAGGATTTCCATTTTAACTGTCATTCCTGAAGCACCTTTCCATGAGCAGGAGTCAAATCCGTATTTGCCTCCCTGTGCTGCTTCATCTTGATTGTCAGCTTGCCTAGATTAAGAGACCAACCTGGAGAGGTGATTGAATTGTGACATTTAATCATGGGTGACTTCATAGCTGAACGGGCTGTTTCTCAGTTCCTTTTCTCTCATCGCTGAGACAGAATACTGGACACCCAAAATGAAGGGAGAAAAGGTTTATTTAGCACTCAGTGTACGGAGGTTTCAGTCTATAACCAGCTGGCTCCCAAACATAGTGGTGTGGCCCAAGTTCAAGGAGGCACAAGACTGCAAAAGCAGCAAAAGGGAAAGGGGAGGAGCAAGCCTTTTTTTCTCCCTTATATTGTAAACAGGCTGCCCCTCCCCCAGGGCAGGTATATGGAGCAGCACTCACACCATGCAGGTGTTCTCCTCTGAGGCAGGATGAGGATGTTTGCAAAGGGAGAGTAGTTTGGTGAAACTACTAAGCTTCTTAAATTACACAATGTAGCAACCATTACAGGCCACTGCTAAGTAAGGCTTATTTGGAGGAAGGGGCATGACCTTGGGAACTGTGTCTGGTCCTTGGCTCCTTCCTCTCCCTGTTCTTGCTTCCTGGATGCATGGGTTAAGCATCTTTCTTCCACCCTGCTCCTCCATCATGATGTTTCTGCCCTGAAGACTGCTGGCTGTGGAGCAAAATGAATTCTTCCTGCAAATGTCTGGTACTTCGTCTTAGCTGGAGGAAAGGAGACCTTCACACAGTTCTTCTAAGTCATTCTGATTTTCCTACAGGGAAATCTTCGGATGAAACATATATGTCCATACTCTCCTTCAAGATAGTCACTCTTCAAGCTGGGAGAACTTAAATTCATATTAAATAAGAAAAATATTATTTTAAAACAAATATTGTGTGCAAGAGTTGCTCTTGTCAGAATGCAGTAGTATTTCGTATTGCTTTGTGAAATCATTTCAGTCTTCGTTTTCTCACATACCATACCCATTCTGTCTATTTCAATTTGATTGAACTCACCATTTTCTTTTTTTCACATCTAATTTGAGTCCGATACCAAGATACAGAAATATATATATATATATATATATATATATATATATACATATTTAGAACAGACAGTTAGACATAAGCCACTAAAGTATAGTGTGATGAGTGGTGTATTGACATGTACAGGCTCTGCGAATATTCTAAATCAGAAAGATGTTCCTTTTGGGAGCAGAACATGATTTATGAAAGTGAGAACAGTGGTGTTGTGCTTTAAAGTACAGAGAAGGATTCACATGGTGCTGCTAGGAGCCTAGACGGAGCACACAGGTACAGTGAATGATACTCCTCGCTCCCATGTTGTATACTTAACAGTAGTCCATTTGTATCCCAAATCGACCCAATGCGAATGCCAACTCCAATTTGGGCCTTTTCCCTTATATTTGTTGATTATAGTAACGATGTGGGTCATTCTCAAGTTTTCCTATTCTACCTTACCTTGTAGTTATGTTTTTAGCTATATAGGTCATCATTTCCCTAAGAGAGGAATTATGGACTTAGTCACTGATAGAGTGGTACCTCATTTCATAAGCAGAGGTCTTTCCATGGTTCTTGTGACAAACTGAATTGGACAAGAACCAAATAAAGTCCAATGGCTAAGATCAATGTTGACCATTAAACTTAGTTTGATGAAATTTGGGAAATTTGATTTAGTTCTCATCTAATTTGGTGTGTGGCCAAAATCATAAAGAGAATCAAGTTTGTGAACCCAGGAACCACTGTAGGTGACAAAGAGTTGTCACTCACTCACTAGACTTACATGCTAATTTGCATGTGGTTGACATTTTAACAAGACGTGTTGATCATCATTTAATCCAACTCTCCATTTCTATAGAAAACCACCTTCAGAGTTGGAGAACTCTTGAGGTTGATGTTATATTTGAAAGATAATGCAAAATAGAAATAGAACAGTAGTATAAAATAAAGTGTCCCTCAGGCATGCCTTACTCTCCTCAGGAACTTAGTAGGAATAATTCACACTCAAATATTTTTCATTTTATTTCCATGTGGATGGATATCCCTTCTTTCTCTCCCTCCCTGAAGAATTTGTGAAGACGCTCAAGGTCATAATGGGAATAGTGGCAGGAACAGAATCACAGACCAGAAAACAAGTTTTAGGGCCTGTATTAGTTTTCTAGAACTGCTTTAAGAAAGTGGCATTGACTCAATGATTTAAACAACAGAAATTCATTTTTCTACAATTCTGATAGCCAAAAGTCCTATACCAACATGTGAGCAAAATTTCTTTCTTCTGAAGCACTTCTCCTTGACCCACAGGTGGCTACTTCCTGTCAGATTTTTATATGGTCTTCCTACTGTGACTGTGCCCCAATGTCCTATCTTTATAAAGACATCTTTCCTATCATGTTAGGTCCTATTATAATGGCCTCATTTTAACTTATCTCGTTAGATGTCCTATTTCTATATATAATCATACCCTGAGGTTTCTTGGGATTAGAACTTCAACCCCAAAATTTGGAAAGACACAATTTAGTCCATAACAGAGACTAAGGGTCCTGGAGTGGGACTTAAGAATGAAAAGAGGAGTGGCTAGGGCATCTAGTGGATTATTATACAGTGACACAATCAGGACCAGAGCTAAAAGCTCCTGGAGTTCACTATAGCCTCTGGGTATCATTTGAGGAAATCTAAGCTAAATGTGCTAGTCCAAAAGTCAGCAAATATTCCCAAGGTAACTATAGTTTTGATTTGATAAAGATTATCAAGAAAAGTTAAATTATAGGGCTTTTGAGCTGAAATGACTTACATTTAGAGAAGTGGTTGTGAAACTTGAGGATGTATCAGGATCACCTGTAAGACAGGTGAGACTCACATTACTGAGCTTCTTACTCCCCAAAATTTATATTTCAAGTTCCTGGGCAATGCTAAGGCTGCTAACCTAAGGAACACTCTGAGAACTACTCCTTCAGATTTGTGATTTTCAATCCTGGATGTCTATTAGAATCACCTGGTAGGCTTAAAAACCCTCAAGCTCAGACTGCATTCCAACCAATTGAATATAAATCATTAAAGCAGGACCCCAGCATTACAACCTTTTACAAGTTCCCCAGGTGATTCCAATATAGCCATGATTGCTAACGAGTTACTCAGTAGCTGTCTTAGTTTCAGTTTCTTAGTGGAAAATTATTGCCTGCAAAGGTATGGTGAGTGTTGGGTTACATAAAAATTAAGCCATTATTTTGATATCTTCCTATTTTGTAATTGAAGAAATTGAGGCATAATTTTATAGTCAACTTGTCTACAACAAAATCTAGACAATGACTCTTAATGACCTGGGGTGACTAAATTCATTGACACTGAGTTGTTCTAAATTTGGCTAGGAAATGCTTAGGGCAGGATATCGATAATAATGGAAACTACTTCTCTCAAGGGGAAAAGATGAAAGAACAAGAACAGATTCACACATTAATTCAAGCTACAACCAGACCTCATGGTTCATTGACACCATATAATACAACACCATTTGAAGATAATATTGTAAATGTTTAATTTTTCTGAGTCTATGTGCTTGAGGCCAGTTACCACATTGGAGGATGGGCTATTTCTTCATGGAAAGGCATTAAGCTTATGGGAAATGTGGACATTCTACAAGATAGAGGTTATTTGGACACTGGGGATTAGGGTGTATGATGTAGTGAGAAAGCTCCATCTTTAGGGTCTTGAGCACCTATGTAAGATTTTCTTCTTTTTGTGAGACTCATAAACTGCCACTCACTAGTGCTACACAACATGACAATTAATAGTGGAGAAAAAGCCCATGACCATTTATTAGCATTGAACGGACATGCAATATACTCTACTGAGAGCAAAATTGCTACTGATTTTAGCAATGGGGAAGTTATTTGCGCTTAACACTTACAGTACAATGTCTATGCTGCAAACTAAGAAATAAACACAGTTTGGTGATGCAGAGAGCAGCAAATAGCACATAAGGAGTGAGAATTGCTGTAATTTCCTCTGTGCTAGTCCAAAATTCAGCAAATGTTCCCGAGCTTCTTCAAGGGGGCCCAGGATTTGGGAGGCTGAATTTGGCTGCTGGTGATTTCCCACTTGATTTTCTTTTATTGACTGAAAGCACCCCTCAGAGTGAGGAATTCATGTGAAAGCAAAATGAAAAATTAATAGAACTTTAGGAACCAAGGTATTCCTCATGATGCAGTGCTCACCCGCCTTTAACTCACTGAATTCTCTTTTCATTCATTTTTCCCAGAAGACTCCCTTCCCCCTTAGGAGATCACCAGCTTCCTTCCTTTGGCCACCTGCTAACAAGACCTAGCTTAGGTCTATCTTGTTGGTATCACTTCCATTGTTATTGAATTATAGAGTCATGGGCATGGGCTGAGATTCTTGGTAATTTGAAGGAGCCAGGCAGGAAGGCGTGGTGTTTCTTTTCTGGATGTGGTCATGACGCCACAGATACCATCTTTGCTCTGAGGACAGATGTAGCATGGAAAGATGATCCTGCGGGGCCAGTGATCAAGTATCCCTGGAGACCTTCCAGTTACATGAGTTCAGAAATGCCTTACTGTGCAAGGCAGTTGAATTGGCATTTCTGACTCCTTGCAATTGAAAGCACAACTGATACTTTTGGATTTTCTGACTATGTTTGGGAGAGTTAAGCTCTACTCAACATTTGCCAAGATAGAAAGATATGCCTTGATAGAAAAGCCAGTGTATCATCTCACTATACTGCTTTCCGTTGCCTTTTAGAACCTGTTCTTTAATTTAAAAATAATTTCCTGTCCTATATTTTACTTTTATTTTTCTTTCCACTTAATTTAATCTTAGCAATTATCTTGACAGATTTAAGGTGAAGTACTTGATTCATGTAAAAAATTTGATTGACAGTTTTAATGTGTTCAAGAGGTTAAGATGTGACTTTAGCATTAATAAACTTTTAAGCTTTATAGAATACAAACCAAACACATGGTTACTAAAATGGCTCTAAAACTATGAAAATTTCCCCAATTATGAGCAAGATATATTGCCTCTAAGTTAGTTTTAGCTGCTGTTAATGTTTATTTTATAATTTTTCATATTTATATTTGTTAGATTTTGAGGTATTATATACACAATATTATGTACATACTATAATCATATAATTTTTTGGTACTGGCTTTGAGACCAGGGCCTTGCTACTAGGATACTTTTGAGCCTTTTTTACATTACATTTTTAATTTTTGGACAAAGTCTCACTAAATCACTAAATTGATGGGTAAGCTGCAAATCTGTAATCCCACTGTTTCAGCCTCCCAGAGTGCTGGGCTTACCACACCTGGGTCATTTTAGTAAATGTTGACAAATGTATGTATTCATGTGAACTACTAACTCAGTCATCTGAGGAAATTCCCTTCTACTCTTCTGGGATCAAGCGTAATGCCAAGCAGTCAGTATAATAATCTTTGTAGATTAGTTAAGTTGGTTCCCTGATTTCATTTAAGCAAACAGATGTTACTCTTTTATGCTAGGAATAATATATATATATATATATATATATATATATATATATATATATATATTCCTTCCAGTGTGTAGTTTTTTTGATGAAGTCCAACTTACCAATTATTTTAAAAGTAACTAATGCTTTTTGTGACCTAAAAATATTTATTTATACAAATATAGGACGACTTCTCTCCTACAAGTTTTCTACTAGGAGTTAACTTCAGAATTTATAAAGAGCTATTACAACCCAGCAACCTAACAAAAGTGGGTGAAGAAAACTTGCAAGTGGCCAATGACAACCATATGAAAAGGGCTTAACATTATTAAGCATCAAAAAATACAAATGAAGAGTACTCTGAGATACAATTGTACACTCCTTAGGATTCTAGCAAAAAAAAAAAAAAAATTAAAGGCAGATGCTGGTGAGGATATGGAGAAAGGCTAATCCTGGTATGCTGTTGTTTGAAATGTGGGTAGGTACAGCCATTATGGAAAACAGCAAGGAGGTTTTTTACAATAGAATTATCATATCACTTAGAAATTCTTCTGGGAAATACCCGAAGGAGATAAAATCATCACTTGTTTCACTGTTGTATCTTTCACAATCGCTGATATAGGAAACAACCTAAGTGCCTATCAATGTACAAGTAAAGAAAATGTGGAGGGACAGGCTGCTAGCTCAGCAGACTAAAGCTCCTGCTTAGGCAAAGCCCAGCGGCCAGGGTTTTATCCCTGGCATGCCATGCTGGCCCTGCCCTGGGGGCACTCTGAGACAGCAATTGAGACTGGATGTGGTAGCATGGACCTGTAATCCCAGCACTTGGGAGGATATAAACAAGAGGGTCACTATGAGTCTAACCTACATAGTGAGACCCTGAACACTGTGTAGACCTTGCCCTAAAATACAGAAAAAAATGTGGCATATATACTATGGAATATTATTGAGCCTTAAAGAAAAGAATGGGATCCTGCCTTTGCCTCTGTGGGGATGGATCTGGGGAATATTATGCTAAGTGAAATAAATCAGGCACCGAGAGAAAACTGCTACACTCACATGTGGATTTTAGAAAAGTAAAAAACCAGAAACAATCATGGGTGGAAGGGAGAAATGAAGAATGCTATGGTTTGTCTAGTTGTTCCCCCAAAGCTCCATGCAGCCATGGGGCTGCTTCTGGAGTTTGTGATGGATTCTTAATCCAATGCTGAGATTGCAGGAGCAAGTGCTACAAGTACTTACATTCACCTGGGGTGGGTAATCTGCATTACAACATAAGGAGGAGACAGAGGCTGAGGGAGCTGCTGCCACAGTGAAGAGCTGCTGTGTGCAAGTGCCACTTTGCCTTGGAGCCAGCTGAGTATGGACTGAAACCTCCACTAATTATGAGCTAGTTAACCTTTCCTTCCTCAATTGTGGATGCTGGGTATTTTGTCCCAGTAATAAGAGAAAAGTAACTGAGCCAAAGAATACAACAGTAGAAGAGACATAGGAAAAACAAATCTAAAGATACAATGTGCAAAAAGAGAACTATAGTAGTAAAACAGCACCGTTTTAGACATGAAAGTTGAAAGGAGATTATAAACAAAGAGGAAGGGAATAGGGAGACAGAAGGGCAACATATGAGGGTGGGGTGGACACAGCTATGTATGCCATATGCATTTAGGAATATACTAGATTAGAACTCGTTATTCCCTGTAACTAACTTACACTAAAAAACCTCATAATAACAACAAAAATAACTTTGTCCTACATCAGCCTCCTCAAATATGCTCATTCCCACAGTAATGCTGTGCTACTCTTGAATAAACTCTTTGGAGGAAAAAAAATAAAGATGGCTGCTGAAATTATGTTTGGAGTTGACTGAATCTATCAATTAATATGAGAATTGCCATCTTAATAGTAAGTCTTTAATCCATAGACATGATTCATTTCTCCATTTATTTAAATCATTTATTTGTCATCAATATTTTTATCAATATTTTTGTTCTTTTTAACGCATAGGTTTATGTATCTTCTATTGAATCTTGCCCTAAGAATCACACAGGTTTGCCGGGCGTGGTGGCGCATGCCTGTAATCCCAGCACTCGGGAGGCTGAGGCAGGAGTATTGTTGTGAGTTTGAGACCAACCTGAGCTACAAAATGGGCTTAAGGCCAGCCTGAACTGCATAGTGAAACTCTGTCTCAAAAACAAAAGGACAAAAACAAACAAATAAACAAGAATCACATAGGCTTCAGTGCTGCTGTAAAGAATTTTCCAATAGTTTTTTGCTTGTATATGAATACATTTGATTTATATGTTGGCCTTGTATCTTTGAGCTATGCCAAATTCACATTTTAATATGAGAAATTTTAAACAGAAATATTGAAATAAGCATTAAGTACCCATGCATTCACCACCTGGATGCTATAATTAACATTTTTGCTGTATCACAAATAGATCCATCTGTTCTTTTATTATACTTATCGTATTTTGATGCATTTTAAAGTAAGTCACAGACACAAGTACACTTCATCACAAACACCTCAGTGTCTGTGTTAACTACATTTCAATTATTATTTGTATTTTTTGCCTTCAAACATTTCAGTGAAATGTACACACCTCAAGGGTACTATCTGATAGTTTTTGACCAAGGTACACTCCTATGTTTTCTTATGTCTTTGCTCCTTCTTGCAAGAGACAGCTACTGTTCTGACAGCTAAGGAGACATACATCAATTTAGTAGTTTTTTTTAGAATTGTGTACAAATATAATCATGCAGTATATATTATTTGGAGGCAAGTTTTATTAAATCAGTTTTTTTTTTTTACTTTCATCCACATTCTGCTCATCTTTTTCAAAATCACTGACAGTATTTAATCCTATGAATATGCCACAGTTTGCTTATCCACCCTGCTAATAATGTAGCTTAGCTTGTTCATAAATTTTTGTCCTGTGAGTAAAACTATAAGCCATCTAGTACAATTTTTGTAGAATATGCTCTCATCTCTTTTGGGTAAATAACTAAGAGTAGAATTCAGGGCTAGGTCTATGCTTGGGTATATGAGAAATAGTCAGGCCCATTTTCCAAAGGAGTTTTAACATTCTACACTCTGACCAACAATGTATGGAATTTGAGGTTGTATTACATCATTGCCAACATTTGGTGTTGTCAGTCTCTAATTTTAGCCATTTCAGTGGGTGTATGATGGCATGTCACTGTGGTTTTGTTACACTTCCCTGGTGACTTTTTACACTTAGCACTTTTTCATCTTTGTGGCATGTCTGTTGCAGTTTTTGATTTAAAAATGCTAGCTGTTTTGTTATTGAATTATGTCAGTCATTTATATTAGTATCCTAGATACCAATTATTTATCAGATGTATAATTTATAAACATCTTCCCTGGTTCATAGCATGTTTATCACTTTCTTAATAGTATATTTTGATGGCAGGATTTCATGAGGTTTAGCTTACTAATTTTTCATTTATATTCATTGTTGCTTGTGTTTAAACTGAATCATCTTTACTAGATTCTAAGCCATAAAAATATTCTCTTGTGTTTTTTCTGAAAGCTTATAACCTTACATTTAATCTAATGAAATATCTCTTTTTGTACATATTATAAGGGAAAGATTAGCTTCTTTCTTCCATATAGACATGCTTTAGTTTGGTATAATTTGCTGGAAGACTAGTTCCCCTCACTGAATTGCTTTGGCATTATTTATCAAAAGTCACTTGACTGCTTAATAATTAGAGGATTATAGTAAAACGTCTACAAGAACATATGATGGATTATACTAGTAAGTGTGTCTTAAATTTCCCATTAAATTTTGGCCTTTGATCTCTTTTAAGTTAAATTTTGGCCTTTGATCTCTTTTAAGTTAAATTTTGTATATTTTGTAAAGTAACATTCTAGCTTTCTTTTGTATGAAAGCAATGTTATGCTTCGTATCTCGGAGTCCCATCAGAGCCTCATGTAGTCACTGGGGCAGGCTTCTAGAGTTTGCGATTAATTCATAATCCAAATTATGAATTATGAGATTATGGACGTGAGTGCTGTTTGGATCATGTGTGTGCACGCTACACCCGCGCTGACTGCAGCACGAGGAAGGGGGAGACTTGCTCTCTGCTGCTGTCACTGCTGCTGCTGCTCCTCCCTTTTTGCTCTTGTGGTTTTCTGCTGCCATGATCTACTGCCCTCTGCCATGTGTCACTCTGCCTTAGTGCCAGCCAAGCATGGACTGAAACCTCCGCAAACTGCGAGCTAAAGTAGCCTTTCCTTCCTTAAATTTGTGTGTCGGGTGTTTCGTCCCAGCAATGAGAGAAAAATAACTGAGACAGAAAACATGCAGTTTTCCTGGCATTATTTATCAAAGGGACCATTTTTTCTGTACTGAATGGTCTTGGTACTTCAGTGAAAGTCGATTGGTGTATCTGTGGAGGGTGTTTTGCTTTTATTCTTTTTTCTATTCCATTGGCCTCTGTGTCTGTCCTCGTGCCACTATGACACTGTTTTGTTTGGTGAATCTTTGTAGTAAGTTGTATAACTGGGAAAGAATGAGTCCTCCCACTTTGATCTTCATTTTCAAAATTGTTTTGGCTTTTCAAGTCCTTTAAAATTCCATATGAATTTGGGCGTAAATGTTTCCCTTTCTGTAAAAAGTGCTGTCAAAGCTTGGTTTGGTGGCGCATACCTGTAATCCCCGAATTTGGCAAGCTAAGGCAGGAGAATTGCTATGAACTTGAGGCCAGCACGGGCTACACAGTCAGTTCAAGGTGAAACTTAGCTACATAGTGAGAGCTTGTCTCAAAAAAGCCCTAAAACAAAAACACAAAAATGTGCATTGAGGTTTTGATAGGAATTGTTTGAATCTGTTGTGTATAATTTTGGGAAACATTGTCACCTCAATATTGTCTTCATGTCCATGACCACAGATGTCTATCTACTTATTCTGATCTTCTTTAGTTTCTTTCAGCAATGTCTTGTAGCTTTCATGTATACATCTTATATCTCTTTGGTTAAATTTATTTCTGAGTAATTTAGTGTTTTTATTCTCTTCTAAATGAAATGGTTTTCTTAACTTCCCTTTTGTATTGCTAATTGTGATCTACAGATATACAGCTTATTTTTTGTGTATTGACTTTCTATCTTTCAACTCTTTATGAATTTACCGACTCATACCAAAGCTTTTTGTGGATTCCTTAGGATTTTCCAAATACAAATATTTGGAAATATTTCTGTAGACAGAAATATCTAGGAATAGAAGGGAACTTATTCAACATGATAAAGTTCATGCACGAAAAGTCCATAGCAAGCATTGTAATCAATGGCAATGAAATCTTTTCCTTATAGATAAGGCATGAGCCAAAATGTGAATATTCTTACTTTTTTCATTTTTTTCTTCCATGCTATAAGTTGTAGTCAGAGTATTTAGGAAGGAAAAAGGAAAAAAGTCATTCAGATTATAAATAAAGATGTGATTGGTGTTAAGTCTACTCCCTTGTTTACCTTGCGACTTTTCCCTTCTGCTTTGTGCTCTTCGGTTGCTTCTTTTGCATTCATCACATATGTTTAGCATTCTGTTTTATCTGTTGGGTTCTCCACTATGGATTTAGACTGTTACATTACTCTAGGACAAACAATAGATACTATAACTTATCACAGTGTATTTGCAGTCACTGTTTTCCCACAGTATCCTTCCAATTTCACACCAAATTCCCTCTCCCTACTTCCCCATCCTTATTTTGTAGTTTTCCTTTTCTGTTCTCCTTTTGCTTCTTTGTGCGTCACACCTTAGCCCGCCTACATTCTGATTCACAGGTATAGCAATGTTACACGCCAGTTTTATTTGCCCACCTTTCCTAGGCTTTGTGTTACTGCTGTCGTATCTTACTTCAACATGCTCTGTAAGTCCTATCACCCAATGCTGCTATTTTTTCACTCGGTTGATTTTTAAGGAATTTGTTAAAAGGAATCTAACTTAATCTTTTATGTTTATCTATTCATTTGGAATTTTTTCAATTCTCCGCCATCCTATATATCTACGTTTCTTTCAGCTATTATTTCTGCTCTTCTAGAGCATATGCAGGATTTCTCAGGGCTGGGAATAGAACTCAGGAATCAAGCACTTGCACGGTGTGTGCAAGCCCCTGGGTTGGATCCTCAGTGCTGAAAGAAAGACAGAAAAACAGAAAGAAGGACATTCTTGCAGAGTAGCTTGTAGAATAGTTCTGCTGATAGAGTTTTTCCAATTGTTCTTATGTAAAAATGTATTTATTTCTCTCTCATTTGTAAAGAATATTTTATTTGCAAATAGGATTGTTATCTTTTTCACTTTTTGAACTTTCAAGGTGATATGGCTCTCTCCTGGAGTCTTTTTTCTGTTTGTTTTGCTTTTGTTTTCAGACAAAGCCTTGGAGTATAGTTCAGGGTACCCCCCATCTTGGGACCTACCTACCTCAGCCTCCCAGATAGCTGGAATGGAAAACACGTACCACCAAGCATGGCCCCTCTTTTGTTTTTGATGAAACCATTGCCATTGTCATGTAGTACCCCTAAGTCTGCTTCATCTCTGTCTTTTCTTCCGGTTTCCCTTTCCTTTTCAGTATTCATGCATTGTCTATGATACCCCAGATTCACTTCCCTGTGCACATCTTCCTGGCAGTTAATTGAATTTCTTTGATGTGCAGTTTGATGTTTTTGATTCTGAAAAAATTATCCATGATTTCTTTAAATATAGATACTTACTACTTCATTTTTATTCTCTTCTCTTTCCCAAACTTCTACTAGATGTATATTAAGATGTTCATTATTATCCTATTTATCACATTTCTTTTCAGACTTTTCTCTCTGCTCTTCATGTCAATTAATTTCTCTCAGTGAGTCACTGAGCATTCTTAGTTTTCTGTTATCTTTAATATGTCCTCTCGTGTTCAGGGAATTTTTCAATTCACTGCATTTCTGAGAACTTTCATTTCCTTTTGAAAGGTATGTTTACAGAAAACAAAGATCTTAGGCATACTGCACAATCAGGTTTTATCAAGATTCAGAGTATTTCTATCACTGCAGATAGTAAATATACTCTTTCCTAGAGTGATGATGTCTGTTAGCATTTGGTTTGTTCTAGAAAATCATGTGAATGAGATCCTGAAGCATGGATGTGTGCCTGTTCAGATTCTTTAAGTTAGTACAATATTTTTGAGTTACATCCATGTTGTTCCATGTTGCATATTTCACAATTTTACTGCTAAATAGTTGTCCACTGCAGGAATAAATCAATTTTAAAATTCTGTTATTCAGTCTATGTATTAATGGACTTCTTGCCTCTTTCTGTTTTTTCATTATTATAGGTAAAGCTGCTATAAGCATTTTTTTTTACTTGAAATAATTTAATGCAGTGAATCAGTGATAGAAATCAGGTTTTTGAAGTTTCATATTTTGAGGCTGGGGAGATGGCTCAGTGGAATAAATGCTTCCCTGGAAAGTGCAAGGGCCTGAGTTCAATCCTCGGTTCTGCCCAAAATAAATAAATAAATAAAGTTATACATTTTAAGGGTTTTTTTTTGTATAAATACATAGCAATCAGCTATTTTTATAAGAGTACAGATTTTCAAGGTACCTACTGATATTTTTCTGAATTTCTAAAGGATCTATAATTTCTTCCTTTTCTTTCCTTATTGCTTGAATTTCAGTTTATTCTTTTTAGGAGGTTGGCTAGGGGTTTTATCAATTTTATTTAATCTTTCAAAGAACCAGCTTTTGGATTCATTCATTCTTTGTATTCTTTGTCTCAATTGGATTAGTTTCTGTTTTAATCTTTATAATTTCCTCCCATGTTTCAGCTTTGGGCTTGGTTTGCTTTTTCCTTTGCTTAGAAGTTTGAAGCCAGGCGTGGTGGCGCATGCCTGTAATCCCATCACTGGGGAAGCTGAGGCAGGAGGATTGTTGTGAGTTCGAGACCAGCCTGAGCTGCAAAGTGAGCTGAAGGCCAGCCTGAACTGTATAGTAAGAACCTGTTTCAAAAAGACAAAAAAAAAAAAAAAAAAAAAAAAAAAAAAAAAAAAAAAAAAAAAAAAAAAAAAAAAAAAAAAAAAAAAAAAAAGAAGAAGAAGTTTGAGGTACAGCATTAGGGTATATATTTGTTCTTGCTCTGTTTTCCCTATGTGTGACTTCACCATTATAAATTTCCCTGTGAAAACTGCTTTCATTGCATCCCACAAATGCTGATAAGTTGTGTTGGAATTTTCATTGGACTGTAGATATTTAATTTCTTGTTTAATTTCATCTGTAACCCATTGCTCGCTAAGGAGTATGTTATTTAATTTCCGTATGTTTATAGGGGTTTTGTTTTTTGTCATTTATTTCCAGTTTTATTGTACTGTGGTCAGATAATATGCATGGAATAATTTCTATTTTCTTGCATATGCTTAAGCATGACCTATGAGCTAGTCTGTGATCAATTTTAGGAAAGTGTCACACATAGTGGAAAAGAATGTGTATTGAGATGTGTTGGGTGGAATACTGTATATGTCTACTAAGTCCATTTCTTCAAAAGTTTGGTTTTGTTTTGTGAGTTCTTGGCTAATTTTTTGTCTGTTTGACATATCTTTTTGAGATGAAGGAGTAAGGTCCTATGTTGTGACTGTCATATTCATTAATAGGTTTTTCATGTCTTTTAAAATTTGTCTTATATAGTTGGGTGCTTCCATATTTGTGACATACATATGTATGACTGTTATCTCTTCCTCTTGAATTTTCCCAAGCAGTACGTATTGACATTCTTTATGTTATTTGATCATTCTTGCTTTGAAGTTCAGATTGCTTGCAAAAAGAGTAGCTGCCCTGCTTTCTGACATCCTGGAGCATTGTTTTTCCATCCTTTGATTTTTCAGCCTATGAATTTATTTATGGGTTAAAAGTGTTTCTTATTTACAGCATATTGTTGGACTTTGTTTCTTAATCCACACTTCCAGTCTATTTCTTTTAAATTGTGAATTGCGTGTATTTATATTGGTGGCTATAATTGATATATTTTGACTTACCTTTGTCATGTCATTTTCCTGCTGTTGATTCCCTACTATTTTCCTCTGTTTAATTGCTGAGTTTTGTGGGTTCTTTCAGTTGTTCCTGGAATTGTGGACATTTTGATCCATTTCTAAAATGCATTTTAGTACTCTGCATAGGGTTTGTTTTGTCATCATGGATTTCTTTAGTTGTGTTTTGTCATGAAAGTATTTCACTGTTCCATTAAACTTAAAAGAAAGTTTTACAGGGTATATCACTGTAAGTTGTCACTTGTTTTCTTGTAGGATTTGAAGTACTTTGCTCCATACTCTTATTGACTTGATGATTTGTGAGAAGAAATCTGCTCTCATTCTGATGAGTTCTTTAAATGTTATCTGCTTCTTTTTTCTGCTGTCTTTTAGTATGCTGTTCTTGGGCTGAATTTCTGGGATCTTGATTAATATAAGTCTTGGTGTGTTTTTAATTGGGTTAATATTATTTAGAGTTGCATATGCCTTGACTATCTGAATGTCAGATTGTTTCCCCATATTTGGGAAGTTTTCTGCTATTGTTTCTGTTCATATTCTTTTTATGTTGTTTTTGTTTATTTCTTCTTTCTCACTGATGCCTATTATTATTATGTTGTTCACCTTTGCATTATCTTATACCTGTTGAATTATTATTTCCTGGATCCTTTTTTTAAGAGATCTTTCATTACCTTTTCACTAGCTGCAACTGTGTCTTCAAGGTCTGAAACTCTATGTCACTTTCATTCAAATAGTTTGCTTGCCAGCACTGAGGCTCATTGTGTGCATGACCTTCTGCAGTTGCCAGATTCTACTCCATCAGACAGACCTGGTGTGGAACTCAAAGCATAATTCCTTGCAGAGAGGCAAGGGGTAAGTCCCACCCAACTAACCCAGGAGAAGACCATCTTGCCAGAGGAGCACAGCAGGCTCACTTCCATGGGCTGTTCCAGGAAGAAGCAGAGCACAGCAGACAGACCGACACCAGGCTGACCTGGATGAGTTTGAACTTGCTAGATTCAGACACAAAGACACTTTGCTAGACCCAGATTTATGAGAGCATCTTCTCTCTCTCACACTCTCTCTCTCTCTCTCTCTCTCTCTCTCTCATTCTCTCTCTGTCTGTCTTGATTTTATTGAAAGAGGGGACAACAGGTAACTGGGGTGAACTAGTCTAGCTGGAAGACTACAGGTAAAAAAAGGAGAAGTGAACGAGCAGAACTTAGGGGAACTAATTTAAGTACAGATTTCCAATCTAACATCTCACTAGCTATACAGTCATAATGTTTGCTTTTAGTTTATAAAGTACAGACCCATTAGATACAAAAGTTTGTCAACTGTTTAATCTCACTATCCTTTATTAATGTTGCTAATTATAGTTCTAGAAATTCAAAACTGCAACTGCCTTCACAACATCATCTCTCCCGGGAAATAATATCAATACTTACTAAGGTAATAACAGCACAAAAGCTTCACACCAAAGATCAGAAAACATTTATCAATAAAATTTAAAAAAAAAACAAAGATCAGAAGACAGTGCCAAAGAAAATGACAAAACGAAGAAGCAAAATGCACTCTTAGGACCCGTGCTCATGCAGAACAAATAAAGGTGACACCAGCAGAGAAGAAATTGGAAATAAAATACCTGAAATCTCTAAAATAATAGCAACTGAAGTAAAGAAACAACTGAGGGAAAGTATAGAGGAAATCAGATCAGAAACAATGTCATAGGTAAACAAAAATGATAACTATAATGAATAAATTTACTAAGTGCTTCAAAAGAAGACACTGATAACAAAATAGAGCAGAGTAGAAAAATAATGGAATTCTTGAATGAGCAGTATAGGAAACAGAATGCATGAAAGAGATTCAAAGAGATGAAGGAAATTAAAACCTCAAACACAAGCTGGCAAAACCTTTTGAATGAAAGTTAAAGTAGAGTTTCAGACAGTGAAGACACAGGAACAGCTAGTAAAAAGTAATACAAAATCTCTTAAAAACAACTAGGATGCAGGAAAAAATAATTCAACATCCACAAGATGATGTAAAGAAAAACATTAGACTATTAGGCATCAGTGAGAAAGAAGGAGTCAATACAAATGATAAAAACAAATATGGGCAGAAGTAATAGCAGAAAACTTCCCAAATATGGAGAAACAATCTGACATTCAAGTAAACAAAACATAAAGAACTCAAAATAACATCAACCCAATTAAAAACACACACAAATATGTAATAATGAAGATCCCAGAAATTCAACACAAGAAAAATATACTAAAAGCCACTAGAGAAAAGAAATAGATCACATGAAAAGGAGAATCAATCAGAATAATAGCAGATTTCTCTGTATAAACCATCAAGTCAAGAAGGGCATGGAGCAAAGTACTTCAGGTACTCCAATAAAACAAATCCCAGCCCAGACTGCTATACTCTTCAAAACTCTCAAGTTTGGTGGAGAAGTGAAGTACTTCCATGACAAAGAACAACTAAAGAAGTTCATGATGACAAAACCAACCCTACTGAAAGATATTCTAGAGAAGGACCAAAATGACCAGAACCTCATGAATGAGAATGGAAAGAACCTTCCAAATAGGGCAAACAATTAAACAAAGAGAAAAAGGAGTAAACAACAGCCAGTAAATAACATGTCAATCATAAGTCAATAGATATCAATTATAATCATCAATGTAAATGAACTCAATTCATCAGTTAAAAGAAATAGATGGGCAGAGTGGATTAGGAAGCAAATTCCTATAATATGCTATATACAAGAAACACACTTAACTCATAAAAAATTCATAGGCTGAAAGTCAAAGGATGGCATAGCAATTCCTATAAACCAAGAATGATCAAATGAAAGAAAGAAGGCTACTATATACTGGTTAGGGGAAAAATACAAGAGGAAGAGGTAACACTCATAAATGTATATGAACCAAACATGGGAGCACCCAACTATGTAAGACAAATCTTATTGGATATAAAAAACCTAATATCTAATATCACAGTCTTAACAGGAGCCCTTACCACCCTCTTGTCCTAAAAAGATAGGTCAAACAGACAAAAAATTAGCAAAGAAGTAGCACAACTGAACCAGATCTTGGAACAAATGAACTTAGTGAATATATACAGAGTGTTTCACCCAATCACATCTGAATTCACATTTATCTCAGCTGCACACAGGACATTTCTAAAGTAGACCACGTACTAGTCCATACATCATGCTTAAGAATAGGCAAGAAAATAGAAATTATCCCATGCATTTTATCTGACCATAGTGAAATGAAACTGGAAATAAATGACAAAAGAAATCCCCAAACCCCCATAAATGCATGGAAATTAAACAATGTCCTCCTCAGCAATTAAGGGATTATGGTAAAATTAAACAAGAAACTAAACTATGTACAATTCAATGAAAATTCAAGTACAATTTATCAGAATTTATGGTATGTAATGAAATAAATTCCTAGAGGGAAATTTATAGCTGTGAAGCACACAGTAATAAAACAGAATGGGAACAAATAAAAACTCTAATGCTCCACCTCAAACATCTAGAAAAAGATGAATAAACAAAACCCAAAGACTGAAGATGGGAGGAAGTTATAAATAGTATAGCAGAAATTAATACAGTAAAGACAAGTAAAACAATACAAGGGTTTAATGAATCAAAAACTGGTTATTTTGATAGAGAACATAAAATTAAGAAGTTCCAAGCTAACCTCATCAAAAAGAGGAAAGGGAAAATTCAAATTCACCCAATAAGAAATGAAAAATGTGAAATTACCACAGACCCTGTGGAAATTTAGAAGATAATTGATACCTATTTTAGAATCTTTACTCTCACAAAATCTAAGACACAGAAGAAATGTGCAGTGTTCTAGAAAGGTACAAATTACCAAAACTGAATCAAGAAGATATAAGAACTCTCAAGAACAGCCAATGAAATTCAAAATTCAAAATGTAATAAAAAACCTACCAACAAAGAATAATCCCAGTCCTGGTGGATTCACAGCTGAATTCTACAAGGGAAACAGTTCTCCCAAAATCATTCCTGGAGGCAAGTATTATACTGATAGAAAGATGCAAATAAAAAAGAGAACTAAAGGCCATTCCCCCTCATGAACATAGTTGCAAAACTCCTCAGAAAATCCTAGCAAATAGAACACAGCAAATCATCAAGATTATACACCATGACCAGGTAGGATTCATCCCAGAGAAGCTGTGTATTCAACATAAGCAAATCTATAAATGTAACACATCATATCAATAGAGCTAAAATAAAAAAACACATGATCATCTCAATTGATGCAAAAAAGGATTTTGACAAACTCTAGCACTCATACATGTTCAAAGTCCTACAGAAAATTGGAATAGATGTCCTTTACCTCAATCTGACAGAAGCCATCTACGACAATCCAGTTGCTAACATAATTGTAAATGGGGATAAACTGAAATCTTTTACTCTCAAATCAGGTACAAGACAAGGATGTTGGGGCCAAGGAGATGGCATAGTAGAATAAGTGCTTGCCTGGCAAGCTCAAGGATCTGAGTTCAATCCCCAGTTCCGCCCAAAACAAACAAACAAACAAACAAAAAAAGGATGTCCTCTATCAACACTCTTATTCCATATAGTTCTGGAATCATTAGGTAGAGCCATTGGACAAGAGAAAGAAATGCAAGGAATATGAGTAGGTTAAAAGGAAGTTAAACTATCATTATTTGCAGATGACATGATCCTCTACTTGGAAGACCTAAAAAACTCCACCAAGAAGCTCCTAGACACAATACAGAAATTCAGTAACGTATAAGTATCAGGATATAAAGTCAATACCCAAAAGTCAGTGGCATTCCTCTACACAGATAACAAACACACTGAGAAAGAAATTAGAGAAAGAATACCTTTTATAATAGCACCTTGGAAAATGAAACACTTAGGAATTAATCTAACCAAAGTAGTAAAAGATCTATTCATTGAAAATTACAATACTTTTAAAAAAGAAACTATAGAGGATTTCACAAAGTTAAAAGATATTCCCTGATCCTGGATAGGAAGAACCAACATTGTAAAGATGGCCATACTTCCAAAATTGTTACACAGATTTACATAAATCCCTATTGAAATGCCACAAACATACTTTATACTCCTAGAGAAATCATTCCTAAAAGTTATTTGGAACCTAGAAAAGCAAAGGCAGTCCTGAGCAACAAAGGCAGGGCAGTAGACGTTACAATTTCTGACTTGAAATTATGCTACAATGCTGCTATGATAAAATCAATATGGTTTTAGCAAAACAAATAGATGTGAAGATCAATGGAATAGATTAGAAGATACAGAAGCCTTTACAAACACACTCAGCCAATTTACCTTTGACAAAGGGGCCAAACATTCTTAGTGGAAGAAATATAGTCTCTTTAACAAAGGTGCTGAAATATCTGGCTCTCCACATGCTGAAAACTAAAACTTAACCCCAGTCTATCACCATGCACCACACTAAAGTCAAGATGGATTAAATATCTAAACATGAGACAGTAAATCTCCTGGAAGAGAAAGTAGTTGGGAATCTTGAAGACATACGGGTAGGCACACAGTTCATGAGCAAAAATCAAACTGCATGGGAAATATTTCAAAGAATTAACAACTGGGTTATCCTCTTATTGAGAAGTTTTTGCATGACAAAAGGAATTATCAACAGAATGAAAAGACAACCCACAAATTTGGAAAAAATCTTAAGTAATAAGCATTTAGGCAAAGGTCTTCTCTTAAGAATTTATAAAGAATTAAAAGACGTTAGGGCCCCACAATTTTAAGATCCAATCCAAAAATGAGCATCTGAGATAAACACACACTTCTCAGAGGCATACAAGAAGCAAATAAATACATGAAAAAATTTTCCACATCACTACCCACTTGTGAAAAGCAAATTACAGCAACACTGAAATACCATCTCACCCCAGAAAGAATGGTTATTGTAAAGAAATCAACCAACAACAAAGGTTGCAGGCAAAAAAGGAACCCTTCTCCACTGCCGGTGGGAATCTAGACTGGTGCAACTATTATGGAAATCAGTGTGGAGACTCCTCAAAAATCTAGGAAATCCCTTTCAATCTAGTATCCCCTTTCTGGGAATTTTCCCAAAAAGAACTGAAAGCATCATATCATAGTGATATGTGTGCACTTATGTTCATAGCAGCACAATTTGTGATAGACAAGTCTTGGAAACAACCAAAATGCCCATCATCTGAGGAACTGCTGAAAAAGATGTGGTGTTTTTATACAATGGAGTATTTCTCAGCTATAAAGAAAAATTAACTCAAATCCTTCATATATGAATGGATGCAACATGTAGGTATACTCGTAAGTGAAACAAATCAGACCCATATTTGTAAATATCATATTCTCCCCCTAGTGTAAGAACTCTAAAGAAGAAATAAAACTTGAAAGGTATAACATGGTTAAAGGGAAAGTGAGAACTTAAGGATTAAACAATAAAGAGAGAGCAAAGAGAAAAGTAAAAAAATCTGACAGGAGCAAAACCATACATTTATTTAAACAAGACGGTTACAGCAACGGTCCTGAGAACCTCCATCACGTTTTTGAAAACAGCAGGTAATGGATAGAATTCTTACTCTGACTAATTGTATATGCTAATGTCTGTGAACTAAGCAACTACACCGAGGATAGCAATGTGCAATACCAAAATCACAATTGAAATACCTGTCATTTTGGTCTTCTACATGATTACTGCTTCTAGTCTCATAGCAATTATTACTATACTCTTTAAAGTAAATGCTTGCCAAAAAAAAAAAAAAGAGGTAATAAAAGAAAACAAAAGGCAAGAAAAAAATGTCATAGGATTGTCCTGATACTGTGTTGTATATGGTTTGATTTCTGAATTTCTGTGTAAAAATATATAATTTTTTCACATTTTATAGGGATTTAAATTTTAGAATATCCATGGTTCTTAGAAAATAGTGGTTCCATGTTTTGCTAAAGTGTTTGATATTCAGACAGATAATGATGGTAAGCAGAGCTGCCTCTGTTATAGGGTAATAATATCATTAAATTTCTCTTCTGGATTTTTACCAAATCAAGTTTGAAGACCAAAAATTGGAGAAATGGAGGGACTCAAGGGATAGCCAATATTTTGTCTCTAGAACTTCAAGATCAGTGAGGACTCAGGACATAAGAGAACCTATACTGTGACATCCTGTAACTCAGTGGTGTCCCAAATTTTCTGATCAAGGAGATTAAGGGGCCACAGAGGAAAGTGATCAAAGGTGTATAGTGTGCCAAAGGAGAGTCACCTAGAGAGAAAAAATTCCATCAGGCTTTCACAGAGAGCAAATTGATCAAGCAATGTCTGTGATTCATCCAGATGGTTGACACTGACAAAAGATATACAAGGTGCTGTACACAGCTTCTGGGTAAATCTTGTGGGGATTTGAATGACCTTGTCAGATAAAAAAGTTACATTTTTAGTTATATAGGTCTTCCTTTATTTTTATTTTTTTATTAAGTTTTCAGTACCAGGAATTGAACAAGTGCTTCTTCTACTGAGCTATCTCCCCGGCCCTGGAGTCATAGCTGAATTATTTTTCTTTTTCTTTCTTTCTTTTTTTTTTTGGTCAGAACCAGGGATTGAACTCAGGTCCTTGTTCTTGCCAAGCAAGTTCTTATTATACTAAGCCATCTCCCCAGCTACATAGGTCTTCCTCTAACTGGGTCTTAACCATCCAGCAGAAAAGTATAACCATGAGGTATAAACAGTAATGCCATATTACTATGCTGAGCTATAAAAGGCTCAAGTCAGCAACTTCTGATAGTTGCCAGTTCTGCAGATAACACACTGCTGTTATGAACTATTGGACCATACTGGGTTATTTTGCTGAATTCAAGTACCTACAATCTTTAGACTGCCTTCAAGTATGAAAATGTCCTTCAATGACTTCTCCAAACACTGCTTCTCTAACTGCAGTGGAACACCCATCTCTGACAAAACAAAATGAATATGTTGGGAGCCATGAAGCTAGGAAATTGATCAAATATATGTAGATGGGACCTGGACCACTGCATAAAGCAAACAAGCTTACTCATTCCTGAGATGGGGAGCCAGCGAGATGGCTCAGTAGAAAAAGCACTTTCCTGGCAAGTGTAATGGCCTGAGTTCAATCCCCAGTTCCGGAAAAAAAAAAAAAAAAAAAAAAAAAAAAAAAAAAAAAAAAAAAAAAAAAAAAAAAAAAAAAAAGGCTCATTCTTGAGATGAACATCCTGTCTGGTTAAGGTTAGCTATCAATTGCTAGGCAACCTAGTGTGATGCATTAACAACTTCACAAAAGTGTAAATAAAGTAACATTTTGTTTTGAAAAGAAAGAAGAAAAATATATGTATACACGAGTGTTGGAATAGATATATAGCTACTTTCTCTTAGTTCATTAAGAATAAATGTTTGTACTAATAAAAAAAGAATAAAAGCAAGTCTTTGCCAACTTTTAATGGAGTTTTTAATTTCCTACATCTTTTTGAATCTGTTCCATGTGTCCTGTTTGTTTCCTATATTGCTCACTCAAGGTTCCCATCATTTCTTTATTCTCTATCTTTTAATCTGTGTCTTCTTTAGAATTGCTTAGCAATTCTTTCATTATGGTTATCATTTCCTTTTTTACCTGTGAGATTATTTCTGATCTGATTTCCTCTATAGTCTTCTGCAGTTGTTTCTATATTTCAGTTGCTATTATGTCAGAGATTTCAGGTGTGTGACCTCCAATTTCTTCTACATTGTTGTCTCTTGGGTTTGTTCTGGGTGGGTTTGCAGCTTGAAATTGCCCTTTATCCCTCTTTTTGTCAGTTTCTATTTCAGAGAGAACTCTTTATTCTGATTTCTGTGATACCTTCTTGTGAAAGTTTGATAGTAGGTAGCTGTGTCACTGTAGTCAGAGCCTCTCTGTAAAGAGTCTTTTTTCTAAGTCTCTCTCTTGTGCCAAAGATTCTTATTTTGTGTGTGTCCCAAGATTTTGCCTTCTCTATTGATTGATAATGAGATATTCTTTCCCATTTGGAACTGTCCTGTCCTTCCATGTAGGCTTTGTTGAGGTTATTACCCAGGTATTTCCAATAGTATTACCCAGGGGAGAATATGTGGTTAATGCAGATATAGTTTCCTATGTAGAGTAATATAATTAGCAATGCTAGAACTGGTAACTGAAATTTAGAAATTGAAAAAATTTTATAACTAATTGGTTTGTACTTTAAACCATAGGAATAAACATTATAGCTGTATGATAAAGCAGATCTTAAATTGGGAAGTTTTTAAAAAATTCGTTCCTGGGTCCTGTCAGGGCAACCCCTCTTCATGCACCTGGAGTCTTTCAGGCAGACTAGTTTTCCCCAGTTCCCTGGTGCTACCTCTGGGCTGAGAAGATGCTCCTGTAAATCTGGGCTTCGGTCTGGGCTTGGCTGCTCCCAGCAGTATGACTCAGCTTACCAGGTCTCGATCTACTGAACTCGAACTCAAATGGCTGGGTCTGTCTTGGGTCCGGTTGCTGTGTTTAGCTTCTTCCAGCTGAGCCCTGTCCAAGTGAACCATTGGGCCCCGCTGGCTTCCTGTCTCATGGCTCCTTCACCGTGGGCCAGCTGAGGTGTAGTGGGCCCTCTTGTCCACACTGACTGCTGATCTCACAGCTTGTCCCTGGTAGGCCCGCTGGGGCCTGAATGTTTTCTTAAGTGACTCTCTACAAGGACAGAGGGTACAGCTTAGGGGTAGAATGCTTGCTTAGCACGCATGAGGCCCTGGGCCTGATCCTGTACAAAACTTACCTTCCTCATCACCCACAGATGAACAGATGGATGACTACAAAAAGCTTTAAATGTTAGAGAAATTAAAACTATATCAATGACATTTAAAAATACCCACTGGATATAAAGGATGGAATTTTCTTTTAGTAATGGAAACTGTTTTATTTTATTTTTCTATTTTTAAAAATAATACAAAAGATAGTTAAAAAACAGTAGAAACAATATACAATTTCACTAAGCAAAATGATAGGAATTCAATAATGGTTTTTACATATATATTGTTATTTTCAAATTAGTTGTTCAGATTACCAGATATCAGACTGTAAGATTGGGTAAAGAACTGTAAAAAAATACAAAAGAGAGAGAAAAAATGTAAATACTTACTCCTTTCAATAAGCCAGCAGAAACCAGCAGTACAATTATTCAAATTATTCTATATATATGCATATATATTTCTTTTTTCCTTCCTTTTTTCTGTCTCTTCTCCTTTCCCTTATCCCAGTTGTTCCATCCCTTTGAACAGTTTCTTTCCCTTTCACATATCCATTGTACCTTTCAGAACCTATTTACTCTTTTATATTCTTACACTAGAGAGACAACATGATGTTTACATATTCTGATACGATTTATTTCGGTTATGGTCTCTAGCTGCATCTATTTTCTGTGGTAGTCTTGAAATTGTTTTTCATAGCTAAGCAATATTCCATTGTATAAAAAATACTACAACTTTTTTTTTAATCAATTCCTTAGTTGATGAACATTTGGGTTAGTCCCAAGATTTAGGTATGACAAATGGCACTGCTAAAAACATAAGTGCACATATATATCACTGCTGTATGATGTTTTCTGTTATTCTGGAAAAATACCCTGGGTGGGGGGTAATAGCTTGACTGAATGGATCCTCTCATCCTGGTTTGTTAAAGAATTGCAACACGGATTTCCACAGTGGTTGCACCCGTCTACACATCTACCAACAGTGCAGAAGTGTCCCTCTCCCCCGAATGCCCTGCCAGCATTTGTCGTTGGCTGCCTACTTGATGCTGCTTAGCCTTTCTGGCTTGAGATGGAATCTCAGTGTTCTTTTAATTTTCATTTCTCAAGATGACCAATGGTGTTGAACATTTTTTCATGCATTTATTTACCAATTGTATTTCTTCATATGAGAAGTGAGTATTCATCTCAGATGCATCGAAATGGAAACTATTTTAAAGGACAGAGAAAATGGCAAAAATAACCAAGTAGAAAACAGAATGGAAAATAAAGACTATCTGATAGCAATAAAATATGATAAAGTGGGAATTAGGAGATGTATGAAGAATTATGAAGAAAGCCACTCCCCTAAAACAGAAACTACTCTCTTCTTAAGAAAGAAAAAGAAAGAGAACTAATGTTCACATATGGTAAGTCTTCATATCATACCAATGCCAACTCCCCACAATTAATTCTTAGGTTTAGGGAAGTACAACATAAAATCATAACAGGATTTTTTGGACTTTGACATTATGTAGAGTTTAAAGACAAATTACATTGCCAAAAATGAAAATAAATGACAAAATCTGAAGAAAAAGTTACATTATATTTGACAAATGATTTAAAAATTTAAATTCAAAGGAGCTTTTACTAATCTTGATATAAAAGGATGAATAATCCATAGAAAAGAGTAACACTGCACAAGCATTTATAAAATGATGAAAACGTTTAAGTCTTCTATCTCACAGAACAAAATAGATTAAGTAATAATTAAAATATTTTAAATACCAATTTTTTAAAAGTAAAAATAAACTGCTTAATGTTGGCAGTGTTTTAGGGAAGTAAGTTTTTCATTTTCTTTGCCAAAAATATCATTAAATTGGAGAATGTTACACTAAACTAATTTTCATCCTTTAACCCAAGAACTCAACTTTGGGAATTTATGTTGAAGAAATAATCAGAGATATTCCCAAAGATTTCAATACAGTTGTGTTCACAACCTACTTAATTACAATGGAACTCTAAAAATTTAAAATTAGGCCAGCCAGATAGCTCAGCAAACTAAAGTACCTGCTCAGGGAGAGCGCAATGGCTGTGGTTCTATCCCAGGCCTGCTGTGCCGGCCCCACATCCAGGGGTGAGCTGAGAGAGTAACTGAGACCGGGTGTGGTGATGCACACCTGTAATCCCAGCTCTAGGGAGGCTGGAAACAGGAGAATCACTATGAGTCTGATCTATGTAGTGAGACCCTGTAGACCTATCCTAGATACAGAAAAAGAATCGAAACTAAGATGTATATTTGTACATGGGATTTATTTATATAATGAGATGCTAGATAATCTTTAGAGTCACCTGAAATTAATGAGATAAAAATGTTTCTCATAATTTTTTATTTGATATTATGAAATTTATTTGAAAACATAAAAGATAATACACAGAAGAGGCTCCAGAGAAATATATCAACATTTTAACTAGGTTTTTTAATATTAATTTTATTGAGAAAGAAATAACAATGAGACAGTTTCAAAACATGTTAGTAGGACAGTTAAAATAATACATTGCATATTGTTATCTTTGCAGTATTAACTACATTTATGTAGTATTATAGTTAACTACTATTGATGTAATTCTTTTTCTGAGTTTTCTTCTAATATATTAATTTTATAACCATTAAATTTTATATGGAAAGAGAATAAATGGATACTAATATACCTCTATAATTCAAATAATAGAACCATAGAAATAATCAAATCTATGTACATAAAAGTAATAGTAGAGTTATGTTCTCAAATGATTTTGATGCAAATAAGACCATTCAGCATGATTCTAAGTAGGGTGTGAATTTTGTCCCCCTGGGGACATTTGTCAGTGTCTGGGGATATTTTTGGTGATCACAACCAGGGGACGGGAAGATTGCTGAAGCTGTCTACTAAGGAGAAGCCAGCGAGCAAGTAGCAAAGTCGTGAAGTGAGGACCCTGAGACCAGAAGTGCTTCCTTGCATCCACTAGCAGCTTTCTGATGCGGGGAAATCATTACAATCCCATGCCTCAGTGTTTTCATCTTTAAAATGGAGCTAACAATATCTTTAAAGGGGATGCAAGTCCTTTAGAGGGGACTCTAAAGGATCGAGATAATGTGTTAGAAGTAAATCCTACTTGAAAATAAGGAGTAATTACTAGCAGTATTTATTTCTCTTTGCTTTGACACAGACTTACACGGATTAAGAGTTGTATAAAGCTTTTCAAAACTGTGTCTTACACTGTTCCAAATGCATCTCCTGTTGTGTGCATTAAACACGAGAGTTGCTAGCCTATGACAGTGGTCATTAAAATCTTTAAGTTTCAAAGACCAATTTCCCTATTTCATCAACTTGGAATATTTTGATATTATAGGAAGAGGTTTTGCCTACAGGGTTATACAGTTCTCAGTATTCAAGTCTTTTTCACCTTGACTTAAAAACTATGTTTGAAGTTAAAAAACAGAACAAAACAAACAAGCATTTGAATTTGTAATAGGAAGTTACTAAATTATATTTGTTCAAGATTTATTTGGAAACTTGGAGACAAATTTTATTTTATGCTATACACACACGCACGCACGCATGCGCGCGCACACACACACACACACATATTCAATCTAATAAATTATTTTTTCTTAAAAATAAAGGGCAATAATATTTATCTAATAGTCATTCGTAGTTAATGCAGCAATTCTAATATATGTAGGACAGAGCCTGACATCAGGACCTGATAGTGGAGATAGTTCTCAATTTCTTTCTAGTTTTCAACAAAATTTTCAATAATGTGATTTGTTTCCTCTCCAGGAATTATTCCCCCAGACAAATTCCTACTCATGTTTAGAGACCTCCAGAAAGTCACTCCTCCAAGGAGTTCTTCCCAAACTCAAGATGTGTTAGGCTCCTGCTCTCTGTAACCATGGCACCCCGGCTTCCTGGCACGCCACCTTCATAACTATCTGTGTAGTCGTTGTCTTTGCTGTCTCACTCCAAGCCAAGGTAGAGAATTATACCTTCTTCCTTCAGTATGCCACACTGAGTCCTCTCTCCTGGCTAGGACATCAGCAGTGTGAGCACATTTTAAGTTGAATGAAGCAAGCGTGATACGACTATAGGCCTCCAACACTAACAAACTGAGAGCTGCTCTGCTCTTGTAAAATGAGGTATTTGATGTGAATGCACCATTGTTCTCCCAGTACCCATGATGATACAGGAGAGGGTGTTGGATGTTGCCTAGACTGCAAAGCAGAGCCTGGGGAGGGGGAGAGGGCCCCATGGCACACTGGGCCTATGAAGGTGACTTGGGTTCACACCCCGTAGGGTTCTGTGTTACTCACAGGTTGCTGACCAAGTTTGTATAGCCCTGTTCCTGAAAGACTCCCAGCCAGGCTACTTCATGGAAGACCCATCCTCCATCACTCTGGAGACATTAACATTTTTTTTTTGTTTTTGTTTTGATACCATCAAAATATATATCCTACAGATTTTTTCAAGTAGTTTCTTGAAACGTAGATTTTTAAATATTTATTTTATGTATTTGGTACAGGGTCTACTGGGTCTCACTACGCAGACCAGACTTGCAGTGATCCTGCTGTTTTTAGCCTCCCAAACGCTGGGATTACAGATGCATATCACCATGCCCTGTCTGAAATACAGATTTTGAGGGAGAGTCTCATTAATAATTTTGATGGTAAATGGAGTGTCTGATCTACAAGAGACAGTGATTTAATAGGGTCTGTTTCTGTATTAATCCTCACAGGAGGTCCTTTGCTCTTAGCAAAGCTGAGTCACAGCTTGCACCGCTGGCCTGGACCCAATTGTGTCACACCACAGAACGAGGAGCTGAGCAGCACCTTAAGGAGCGCCACTTCCACACACATGCTTTGAAGCTTGATGCCCTTTTCACAAAGTTTACACCATTGTTACTTAAAATAATTGTAGTATTAGCTATGCAGATTAGTGGATCACATTTTTGAGAGAGAAATCATTACCTTTATTTTAAAAACATTATACTGTTCTAACTACCTGAAAGGAAATGCAACTTCTACTTCTACTTAGAACATGCAGTAATGTCTTTTTTTCTCCCAAAAGAGTTAAGAGTTTCCATTTAAAGTAAAAGTATAATCAGATCAAATAAAAAGAATCACAGACATAAGTGGTATGCTGATAAATTAACATTTGGAAATCAGTACATCAATGATTAGAATTTTAGACATTGAGTACTGTAACATTTAATAAATTGGGTTCAGAAATAGAGTGCTATGAAATTTTTCGCAGCATGAAATATGTCCTCTTGGCTTGCAAAAATGGGTGTGTTGTGAGTCAAGAGCTTTCAGGACACATTTAAGGAAGCCAAGGTTTTTCCTGATTGCTGGTTATAGGATAGGCACACTGACAGTTCTGAGTGAGAGCGGAGGCCTTGGATCCTGTAGAGAGGTATATCCATGTACTCTTCCCCAACAAAACCAGATGCTGAACTATAGTGGCCCTCTGTCTTTGCTAGTATACTGTTCTTATGGTCCCATTTGTTATGCTTAAAGTGATAGTGATCTTTGTGGCTTTATATCATGACAAGCGGACCCATCAGAGGAGCTGTAGATGGTAAAAAATCACTTCCACCAAATGTGAGTGCTACAGGTTGGTCTCTGGAATCTTTACTGAAATACTGAGTATTTTTTAGCTCTGTGGCCAAATGTAAGGGATGCCACCTCTTAAAGTAGATGTTTCTCAAGCTAGGAAACAAGGAATATAGTACTTATTGTGAGATAAAGTGAGACAGTACATTTAAGGTGTATACAGTCTTGGTTGTTGTTATTACTAGGTATTATGGGTTGAATGCTAGCCTTCAAAAAGCTAGGTTAAACCGTCAACTTCTAATACATCAGGAGGGATTTCCTTGGCAATAGGGTCACTGTGCGTGTAGTTAGGAAAGGTGAAAGCAGGGGATGGTTGGGGCCCTTTGTGTGTGGCGATAGATTATGTCTTTATAAGGAAGAAGATGCAGACAGGGACTCAGGGAGACTGTCATGGGATAACAGTGACAGAGTATAGTGGCACAGCTGCAAACCAAGGAACCCAACATTTCTGGTCACCACCAGAAGCTGAATGAGTCTAGGAGGATTTCTGGTGGTGCTGGAAAGAGCACAGCCTTGCTGACCCCTGGAAAGGTTGCAGACCTTTACCCTCTAGAACTCTGAGAGAATAATTTCTGTTTTAAATCAATCAGTTTGTAGTTATTTGTTATGATAGCCAGGAGTGATTAACAGAAATTGCAAATTGGGCATGCGGCACATGCCTGTAATCCCGGCAGTTTGGGAGGTTGAGGCAGGAGAATTGTGAGTTCCAGTATTGTAATTTAGCACTTAAGTAAGGTCTATCTCAAATAAATAAATAAATAATAAAGGGCTGTGGATGTAGTTTATGCTAAAAATCCCAGGGTATCCCCAGTACTGCAAAAACAAAAACAAAGGCCAGGGATATTGCTCAGCACCACAGTGCCTACCTGGCAAGCATGAGGTCATGAATTTAATTTGTTTTTTTGACTGAACCAGGGATTGAACTCAGGCCCTTGGGCTTGCCAGAGAAGTGCTTATTCCACTAAGCCATCTCCCTGGTCCCATGAGTTCAATTTCTGGTACCAAATCCCCCTCCAAAGAAAAAAAAACCCTATAAATAAAGACAAAAATCTCAGAAATCCATTTCCTCTCTTCCCTGATCCATCCCAACTTTTCTAATGTCTCCTTGATTCTCCATGATCCCCTTTTATTGAATCTGCTTTCTGCTGTACTTTCCTTTGTTCAGAAAAATATATTTTAAAATATTGGCTTATAAATATAATTTTAAAAATAACCAAGCAAAAAGACCAATCAAGTAGCCAATGGAACAAACACAAGAAAAAAATCTTGAGAAAGAAAAAAAGGGTAAGTTTGTTTATCCTGAAACTGTGGGAAAAGGCCTGGGGCCATAGCTCAGTGGCACAGTATTTGTCTAGCAAGTACAAGGACTCGAGTTCAATTCCTAAGACAAAAAAAAAAAAAAAAAAAAAACCTGAAACTGTGGGAAAAGAGATAAATGAGTAACATGAAGATAGAATTTAGATATAAGAACTATGTTTTAGACAAGAACACAAATGAAACCTTTCCTTGCCCAATTCTAGCAACCCTATGTTTAGGAATGGAATTTTTATATCATAATTTCTATAGGTTGAGTGTAAAATGTTCAATCACATTTGCACTTCATGGTCAGATTCCTAATTTTGTTTGCTTGTGCATTTTGGAAGCAGGTTAGTGTGATGTAGGTCTTACCACTTTTGTGAACAAAGGTTCAAGAATGGAAGATCCTTGGCCTGTTTCCCTTAGAAAGCGAATCTGAATGACCTGAGTCCTCTAAAGAGAAGAGACAAGCAAGCCCTTGAAGCAAATGATTCACACTGCCTCTCCTGCTTCCCCCAGTGCTGGCAGGACCTCAGTCTCCCCACGTCCCAGGTTCAGACTGGCAGACTGGATTCCTTTGATGTCTTTTTAGACCACTGAAAGATTTAGTCTTGAAATGATGAGATACAAAGTCTAAGTAAATAGCATTTGTACATGTGCTTACATGTTGTTATGCTGGTCATGTTGATATTTAGTCCAATTCTATTCTGAATTTATTGAAATGTATTGGTTTAATTTCCTTCTTTTGAACTTTTTCTTTTCTTCCTCTGCCTCTCCCTCTTCTTTTCTTTTTCAAATAATGATGGGAGGAGAATAATTGGAATTTGCAAACAAAATAAATGAGTCCAGCCCTCTATTATAGTTAAAGCAAACTCCATTGTGTTCTGGGCCTTAGGAAAATATGCTGCAATCCTTAAATATAAATATTTATAGGAGCTTACCTATTATTATGATGCCAGTAAAAAAAAATAGCCCAATGGTACAACAGTAAAATTTTCTTAAGACTGTTTATTGTCCTTGAGATATCTTTTAAAAAAACCAAGTATGTGGGCAGATCTAGGAATTAAAAAATAGAATGGGCTCAGTGTTGACATCTTAACAGACAATCAGATATTGTGCATAGGTTTGCCTTAATTTCTGGAACAGATGTATTCTTACAAACTTTATTATTTACTGAGCAAACATTTATCTGGCACTTCCTATTTGTTAGGCATTGTTTCAACAGCTTTCCAAATACTCACTTATTTAATCTTTCTAACCGTTCTACAACTTAAGCCTTATTATCATCTTGCCCTATTTTAAGACAAGAACACTGAAGAGAGAGAGATTAAGTAATTCATCTAAAGCCACACACTCAGCCTGGCTTTAGGACCGATATTCTTAGACATTATGCTCTATCTCACAAATCATGTTTTTGTTAATGAAACTTCTATTGTGCACTTTGCTAATAGGGAAATATGGCAAGTTTGAAACATAGAAATTTTATTTTGCAAAGTGCATTTTTCCCATAAAATTTATGGTGTATGAAAAATTGTTTTTCATAAGTAATTTCCCTTAAAACAAAGTCTTGTAGAATTTCAAATGTTTTCGTAACAGATATGAAATGTAAACATGGAATTTTTCTAAGGAAAAAAAGGATTGTGATAGTCACATATTTCAGAATCCTTTCTACCATAAATAATCCATTGCTTCACAGATGAAGTTGGAGTTTGAAAATTCTAAGTTTATTTGCATATCTTTGCTTTATTTAGAATCAAGAAATAAGACACAGTGATGTGATCATCATCATTATTATTATTATTATCATCATTATTATTTTTTGATGTGATCATTTTTAAAAAAGAATGTTATGTTTATCCACAGTTCTTACTTTTTCCTACCCCACTCATTTTTCCAGTGGAGTAAGGAAGTCACCATGGAAAGCTGCCATGTGCCACAGGGGGCAGTGTCTTGGCCACCCACTCATAATGATCAGGTCACCAATGACTAGGAGATTTTTCGTTTATGATGTGATAAGAACAAGTAGGTCCTTGGGTAAAGACAATGCTAGAGGCCAGAGGACAGATATACATGCAGGCACTCATGCCTGTGCACGGAAACCTTTTGCTGAGAAATTTGAAAACAGTTCTTAAAACGAATCTCAGAACTTTTCTAGAGCCTCCAGGTGTTTGCTTTTCTCAGTAGCACCCAGATGAGTTTCCACTGCTCCTGCAAGAAGTGTGTGCAGTGGGCATGTCAAGGTCCATTTTGGGTTGTGCTATTTGAATGTCTGGAATTAAGAGTTGCTGAAGATGTGTTTGGTGCTGACAGTCTTCAGGAGAGAAAGAGAGCTCAATCGCCATGAAGCTGGAGGATCTGCTGCTGTGCACCCAGATCCAGATTAACAAACAAATAGCGCTACCTGACTTCCTCTCCACCTCGAACGAACCACATTAGCGACCACAAGCCCTACCGCCACTCCCACGGGACTGTGGGAGTAAGACGAGTCAACGCAGCATCTTGGTAACAAGCTGTTTCTTTTAGTTGGAACAACAGCAGCGCAGCAAACAAGAATACATTATAATAGCAGAGGTGGTGCCCTGAGAGGATGACCTCACCCCGCTGTGACTTCCCTTCAAGGTTCCCTGGGAATGGCTGAAGAGTAGCTTCACCTGTGCAGCTGTGCAGCATTCTTTAGAAATGCTATGTCTTTTATCCTCTCCTCCTTTCATAAACGGATCACTATTGGAAGGGACATAATTGAGGAAAGGTGTCTTCTCCAACAATCACAAAAGCCTCAGATTTCAAAGGACGGTAGTCCAAATACAGAAAACCTCGACAAGTGAGGACCGAGAAAGATTCAGAGGACTTTTGAAAGGAGTTTCGGTTCTATAAAAGCAGCAACTTTACCAGCTTATAAAGCAGGCCATGTTAGCACGAAGGCCTGTGACTTTTCACATTGGCACTTGCCCCACAGTAACCTGCTTGTTCTGGTTTCAGGAGTGGGCTGGGGGTGAGATGGCTGGTTAAGTTGGCTGAGGTAGGAGAGAGAACAATTTTCAGCTTCTAAAACAAGTCTGCTGATCATTAGATAACTTCCTTTCCTTTTCTGAGGGGCTTGGTCTCTGGGAAACTGCTGAAAGCTGGAGCCCTGGGAATCCTAGCAGCAGCCAAATCTCTTGAAAAGCCTCTGTCTTCCCCCTCCATGGCCTCTAGTACCACATAGGCAAGGAGGAGAACTCTGAATGCCTGGGGTGGCTGTTACATTGGCCCTAATTTGTTCATATATGGAGTTCCTATGAATCTGTATCCAAGTAAGTCTACATAGGAGGTGTGATCAACATATGTCATGAATGCTTAAATTATTATTTTTTTTTTCTGGAAAAAGACATTGCCCCTTTGAACACACTTATCTCATCATTTTTTGCTACTCTCTGAAGCAGTTCTGGAAATGCTCTTTCAGAGAACTCATAAAATCAGTAGTGTATACTCATCCATCCTATTTACCAGATCTAGTACCTTGTGACATCTTGCTCTTTTCCAGTGTCAAAGGACAATGAAAGACAGATGTTTTGAATCAGTTTGAGACTTGAGGCAGCCAGGACATTGAAAGTAGAGAGACATTCATAAAGAATGACTCCCAGAACTGCTTTCAGAAAATGGCAAGAATGATGGGATAATGTGTTCAGAACTGGAGGAGGATGCTGAGGGGAATTAATGACAATGTGTCTTTTACTGTGATAAAACTTTTAAATTTAGATATGAACTATATTTTTTATCATTATTTGTATTTTCTTGACCCATGATAACTTTTGATATTGGAAATCAGGCATAGTGAACTTCACTGGCCGTGGGGGCCCCTTTTTTGTGAAGTTTGGCTGTGTGTGGGTTTGGGTAGGGCCAACTGATTTTCCCAGGAAGCAGACACAGAGATGAGATTACCATGGAGGAGTTTATTGGGACCTGATTCTGAATCCACAAGCAAGGAAAGAAATGTCAGAAAGCAGGATGTTGGGTTGTGATACAGACTTTGCAGAGGTTTCAGCCGAATCGAGGAGGGAAATCTGAAGAAGAGAGGACCTTTTAGAGTTTCTCACATTGGATGGATCAAGCCAGTCTTTGTACCTCTACATCGATCAATCAATGGGAGCTCTATGGAGAAGAAACCATCAAAAGAAAATGTACCCAAAGCTAAGCAGAATAGAATAGTGAAAGTGTGTGGTGGAGAATTAGATGGAGGTTGAAGGCAACTTTGATAAGTTTAAGCAGAGTATAGAGTGATGTTTTCAAAACAAGTTGGAAGGTCAGAAGCAGTAAGCTTATTATGAGATGCAGGGACATAATTGGAATGTCAATCAGTACTTACAACAGTTGACATTTACTAAGCACATATACCATGTTGGGCAGAGTTCTGGGCACTGCACCTCTGTTAACTTATTTAACAACAATTAACTCCTTACAACAATTTAATGACATAGATACAATAGTTACTGTATATTTATAGATGGGTCAACTGAGGCACGCATAGTAAATGGTGAAGTTAAGGTGCTAATTTGAAGTTTGAGTCCGCACACACTTTCAACCACTGTCCTGATGTGCTTACCCACGGCTTTCACATGTGCTGTCCAGACTGCATGTGGGTGGACTCCATCAGGACTGACCAGGGTCAGCAGTAGTTGTAAACAGCGGTGAACAGAAGTAGGCCATTTGGGAAATGGTAGGATCTCTTGAGTCTAATGATTCAGGATAAGGTAAAGGACCAACTGTGGCAAGGAGAAAAGACAGGCTTCTTAGTAAGTAAGAACTAACCTGGGTCTTCTGGTCTCCCAAGGACTGCTGTGGTGTTAATCTCTTTGCCTTGTTTACCAGTTGCTTTCATTTGCAAATTTCTTCTTTGTCAGGTCTGGACCCTCAGCTTGAAGGTTTCTAGAGATTCAGATTCAACCTTTGGAGATTCCATTTCCTTACTTATAAATCGGTGAAAATTGAAAGCACTAGTGACCTGAAGTGCATTTCTGTGGCCATCGTGGCCCGTGCTTGAATATCTATTTGCTTTCTTTGATCATCCCTTTTCCCTCTCTCATTTTACCATCTGCATATTAGAAATATTCACTAAATACCTGGCAAATGGCAAAGTTAGAGCTAGGTCTGTACAAATGTACACAGTCCTGTATGCTCCATTAAGGAAACTAAGCAAACCAATGTGTTCATGAGTATCCTCTCAGAATCTTCCAATCTAGAACAGTTTGTCAAGGCAAAGTCAAGCCTTGTGTTGACAGATATCAACTCTACATGAGCTTAAGCAGCAAGCTCAGCACTAGACTTCCAAGAGGACAATTAGGAAAATGAACAAACAAGTTTAGGGAAAGGTGGCCTCAAAAGTAGTGAGCAGCACAGAAAACACATGGGTGTAAAGGAGTCTATCACTCAATCACCACAGATAACCCACAGCATCCTGGGGATATTATCTGCTAGATGTTGCTATAGAAAAGTGATCTCAAGGTTTTGGATTCATAGCCTCATCCTGGGTTCTTTCTCTAACCTTAAAAAAATAATTTCCTCTCTCCTGCTGCTCAGTTCCATTAATAACAGCTTGCCATTATTGAGTATGTACTATGTGCCAAGCATTGTTTGATTTTCATGATAACCTTAGAAATAGGTACCATTTTGATCCAATTGTACAGATGGAGAAATTGAGTCACAGAGAGATTGAATTCCTTATCCAAAGGTGAGATTCAAATTAGCACAGTTTGGCTCCACCATTTATAAGCATAAACACTAAGTTTTATTATCTCATAGCCCAGAAGGATTAGTGAAATTTCACAAAATGACTGAAGAAAAATTTTTTTCTCCATGTTTGGAATTATGTCTACAGTTCTAGTTTATACAGTATGAACAGTGTTGCAGTTGTAATATGTGAAAGATAGACTGACTTCTTCAGACACTTCTAACTGAAAATGTGGTCCTGATGCAGCTCAGTCTATTAGATGAAGTGACCTAATATATCCTTAGTACTAGCTTGAAAATTATGAGTCAGGGATTCATTTCAACCACACACTGCTCATCTTGGGCTGGCAAGCATCCAGAAGAGTTTTGTGTATTCTCACAAGGCGAGGAGCTAATGGAGCCCTGCAACCACCCAGAAGAACAAGAAAGCTCCAAGACTAGGTACGACATCAGTGCACACCTGCATGTCATCAGTGAAGTCATTAAATGAGCAGCCTGCCATCATGTCTGCTTATTGTCAATGCTGAAGAAGTATTGACAGTGTTGAGACAGGCTGTCACTGGTATAAGCTGCCAAATCAACAACCAGTAGAACATCCATCATAATGGAAACCCATCCTCAAGGTGCTACATCCAAACACAATCCCTGGAAGGGACCTATGTGTGGACTGTGACCATTCTCCACCCCACCTGCTGAGATGAAAGGAGCGTGGGTTACATTTAGTTCAGGGAAAGGGTTGCATGATGACATTGATGAAGAAATGACTATGGCACTGAGTTAAATCTCAGAATGTAAGTGGGTTCTGAATCTATTTTTGAAGGCAATAATTGAATCTTCTCTCCTACACACATATCAAATGGGAGCTGCTACAGTGATATATTAAAGCCCTATTGGAAGAAGAGCCTGTCTCTTGTCATGGAATGTATATTAAGAATTCATAACATTTCTGCAGGAGACTAAGCCTTACTCTCAAGTAGATGGTCTTAATTGTGTGGTTATGTTTTAAGGAATTAATCCTACACCGATCCGCAACATTTTAGAAAGAATATTCTCAGTGACATAAAGGATTTAGTAAGTAGAACGGTAAAAAGAAATATGCATTGAAAACTGGTGAAAGGGCCGGTGAAATAGCACAGCAATTAAAGCTCCTGAAAGCAGGTGCAGGGGCCTGGGATTCAATCCCTGGGTCTGCTGTGCTGGCCCCACCCCTAGACTGCACTGAGACGGCATTAGAGACTGGGCATAGTGGAGCGTGCCTGTAATCCCAGCTCTTGCGAGGCCGTAAACAGGCAGATCACTATGAGTCTGATCTAGTAGTGAGACCCTGAACACCCTGGAGAAACTTCCCTAAAATACAAGAAAAAAAAAAAGGAAAAAAAAAAAAAAGAAAACTGGTGAGAATTCAAGTAATGGGGAAGAAGTAAGGAAAATATGTAATTAATTTTAATAACTGAGCAAAGAAAAGGAAGAAGACACAGAACACATGAGTGTGTGTGCACTCACTTGTATGCAGAAACACACAAGCATATCCATGTTCCATCGTACTTAAACTTTGCGCCATCCAAGTTTGGAGTCCCAGGAGCTTAGAGGCATCTAATAATCAGTCATCCTGTTCCAGGTCTCATGGAAAAGAGGGAGCTACACCGTTGTTTGGAGTCAGACTCCAACAGCAGTGTAGGGAAAAATTTAAAAACAACCACACTATCAAGATGTAGATGGAATAAATCAAAGGCCTGGACCAACCTGGTCTAAGATGATAGAACCAGGGGTAGGTCACAAGTTTCCAACTGGGTTAGAATTGTTAGCCACGATGCACAGTGAGTCAGGAGCCCTGGATGTGACAGTAACTCTGCAGGGGTAATGGATGAGCCAGACTGACATCTGAACAGGTGGTAATATTATAAGAAATATTAACAAGAAGCTTGATGAAAGATCCCCTGCAATTAATTCCATGAGAAGGGCTTGATTCAAATCATAAAGGACTGTGGACCGGAGATATTTTTCCCTTAGACCAATAAAAAAAAAGATTTTTTTTGCTAACCTCAAAATCTTTCTAAAACATTCACGAAAGCATATTCTTCTCATTAAACTGAATTTTGCTTTTTCTCAAATAAGAGACGAGGTGAATCATCTCTGAATTTTACTCAATCACTCTTTGCTCTCCTTATCTACATATCGCTATGATTCATAAAGCTGCTATTGATCATAATCTTTCAGAAATGAACAGGGATTAATTATGTTGATATGATCTATTTGGTGTCTAGGGAAGAGTTAGTCAAAGTATAAAGCTAAATAGCACCAGAGGCCACAGTAAGTGACATCCTGTGGTTCTGTCCCTTCCTCTTTTCTCCTCCCTCCCTCACTGCCTCCCTTCCTCGCCTTCTCTTTTCTTTTGTCTCTCCTTCTTTTCCTCCTCGCTTGGTTTTCTGTCTTTTCTCACTTCCCTCTCAATTTCCATCCAGTCTTCTTGCTCTTCTCCGCTGTCGTCCTGGACTTCTGGCTGTCTCACAGGTGCTTGTGTGTATGGCTGTGCGGAAGCCGCTCGGACGGTGCAGAGCCTCCTCTGTGGAGGTACACGTGCTTTGGGGCCAGAGCCTTGTTGCTCTTGTGATGATGACCATCTGGGAGGGGGTGAGGGAAGGACAGAAGCAGCATCCTAGGCTGGTGAGTCTGCCACAAAAAAAAGGCAGCACACATATGAAAACTTCTGGGCTCCAATGTTCTACTACAGTCAGAAGAATATTTACAATACACATGTAGGGAATGTGTTAGGGTTGATGTATTTTTCCTGAAACAAAGAATGCATTTTTACTTTGAATTCAGTCTGAAAGCCAGTTTTGCTGCTAAAAATAAAAACAAAACATAAGACATATATCTCTTCTGTAGCAGGCTGAACAATTACACAGGGCAGAAAACAAAGACCTGGCAATGCCAACACAGGCCCTAATATGTGTTGGAAGAAGATGACTCTTAAAAAATTATTGATTCATTTATTTGATACAAGGTCTTGCTATGTGGTTCAGACTCATAGCATGTGCTCTGCCATGCCTGATTTCAGATCAGCACAGTATCAAGGATTGAACTCAGGTGCTTGGGCTTTCCAGGCAGGTATTTAGAATGCTGACCTATCTCTCAGCCCAGTGATGGCTCTTAAGTGTCATTGGTAAAAATTCTGCGGTGTCAGCAACTGGCAGTGGAATGAGCAGAAAACGCACTGTCAAACAGTACAATGCGGGCCGAGGAGATGGCTCAGTGGAATAAGCGCTTCCTTGGCAAGCACAAGGGCCTGAGTTCAATCCCCGGTTCCGCAAAAAAAAAAAAAAAAAAAAAAAAAAAAAAAAAAAAAAAAAAAAACAGTACAATGCAATGGGGAAGCTTCCATGTGGCAGCGGCAGTGCCTGGCAGTGGAGGTGAGTGCAGGGCAGACCCTGAGACAAGGCAGGAGAAGAGAAAGCAAGGCCTTGATCAGACTGGCTATGATTCTCTAGGAGCTGCTGGTGACTCCTTTTTGGTGAGAAATTAGAACTTGATATATAAACCCCAATCTACGTTCCCTGTAATTATATGTATAATCATGCTTAAGATTACTGGCTATGCTTCAGGAACACTTAGAAACCTTTTGGATACTTGGACTCTACCTCAGAACAGCCACATCCCAATATCTGGGAATATGGCTTGGCCTTGTCTGGGTACATATTTATAGGCCAGTCCAGGTTGGGAAGAACTGCTTGAAAGAGTATTTTGTTTTTATTGCATAGTATGAATTTATGCTGTTGCTATAAAACCTTAATCATTTTCATAAAAAAGCTGAATTAAGCAACCTTTTCCAAAACAAGTTTCATGAAATATCATCAGCCCTTTGGGATGCTTGGGGAAAAATAAAGTAGTTTTTGGGGAAAGATGTGTTAAGGACCTTTACACTGCTCCACTATGCTCACTACCACTTCACAGGCTCAAGAAGCCCGGCAATCCAGAATTCAGCCTAGTTTACTCATCCTGGTCCTTTTAGGCAGGCTTCAGGTACATGGAAAAATTGAAAGATAGATACAGAGCATTCCCATAAATCTCCTTACGTGCACAGCCTCCTTGGTTATCAATATCTCCAAGAAGAGTGGTACATGTGATTCATTGGACACATCATTATCCTTTCACATCTGTAATTTACACTAGGACTCACTCTTGCCACTGTACAATCAGTAAGTACAGGGCCTTGTATGGCGAGGGTCCTTTTTTTGTTAGTATTGTACAGAACAGATTCAGTCCCTTAAGATTCTTCGATCCTCTACTCCTCCCTGCCTCTGTTTTCTCATTTATTTTTTGAAGCAGGATCTCACTGGGTATCTCAGGGTGGGCTTACACTTACTGCTTTCTCCATCCAGGCTGATTTTGGCCTTGTAGCCCTCCTGCCTCTGCCTCCAAAAAGCTGGAATTACAGAAGTGTGCCAACTTTATCCCATCCCCTTTGTGCAACATGCATGGATGCCACATAGAACTGGTTTTCTGCGCTTGAAAACCATTTGTGGAAAATTTACTTCTAACTATGGAGGTACCGCACGAGAGATGGGAAAGAGAAATTGGGAAAAGCAGGGGGGACTCCGGGTGGGCAGATCGAAGGTGGCCCCTGCCACATGTCCACAGGTCTGGAGGGTGGCTTAGCAGGACTGCCAGGGGTTCAAGTCCAGTCCTGCCACTAATGGGCTCTTTTTCCTAAGGCAGTTGATGAAATACCAATGTGCTTTTGTTTCCCTACCTATAAAATGGGGAAAAATAATATTTTGAATTTTGCATATTAAATTCAAAGGGAAAAGCATCATGAAATTATTGAGTAAACACCATTCTTAACATTGAAAACTCCTCCAAAATGTTATTATATTTCCAATTTTTGGTTGGATTTTTATTAATCTAAAGTTGAGCTGCTGCTCATTCCAATAAGATTAAACAACAATCATTTTTGTTTGTTTTTCATTGAAATGAACACCTCTGCTAGATATTCATAATGTTCATTTTATTGTCATCAGTTTTTTTTTTTATGTAGAAATAAAATCCAAGGCCTGACACTGAGCTACATCCCCAGCCTTTCTGATATCTTTAAGTTTTGGGTTTTTTTTTTCTTCTATATTTAGGACAGAGTCTACAGGGTCTACAGAGTCTCAGTATATAGATTGGACTTGTAGTGATTCTCCTGCTTTCAGCCTCCCAAGTGCTGGGATTACTGGTGTGCGCCACCATGCCCAGTCTCAATCAGCATCTCAGCCTGCCCTGGGGGTGAGCCTGGCAACCTGGGGAATCGAACCCAGTCCCTGAATTTACCAAAGCAGGTGCTTTAGTTTGCTTAGCTATCTGGCTGGCCCTTCAGCCACAATATCTTTGACGTAGGGGCTACTCAGGTTCACTGGAAGAAAGACAACCTCTTTAACAAATAGTGCTGGAAAAACTGGCTTTCCCCATGCCAAAAACTAAAACTAGATCCAGGACTATCACCATGCACTAAACTAAAGTTAAAATGGATTAAAGATTTAAGAGTTAAAATAGGAACACTGAATCTACTGAAAGAGAAAGTAGGTGGAAATCTTGGAGACATGGGGTAGGTAGAGTGATGAACAAAAACCAAACTCCATGGGAAATACTTCAAAGAATGGGCAACTGGGATCTCACCTTATTGAAAAGTTTCTGTACATGAAAAGAAACCACCACCAGAGTGAAAAAAAAAACCACCAACAACCACAAATCGGGGGAAAAAATCTTAACCAACAGTCACTCAGAAAAAGAACTTCTATTTAGAATATATAAAAAAACTAGGGCCAGCCAAATAGCTCAGCAGATTAAAGTGCCTGCAAACAGGCACAGGGGCCAGGTGTTCCAGCCCTACCCCTGCTGTGCCGGCCCTGCCCCAGGGCATGCTGAGCCATCAATTGACACTGGGGGTGGTGGTGTGTGCCTGTAATCCCAGCTCTTGGGAGACTGTAAACAGGGAGATCACTGAGTCAGATCTAGTAGTGAGACCCTGAACACCCTGTAGACCCTTCCCCAAAATAGGAAAAAAAAATAAACAAAAAATTAGCTACCAAAATTTAAATACCCAATCCAAAAAAAATGGGCATCTGAGATGAATACTCGCTTCTTAAAAGAAGAAATACAAATGACAAATAGATACATGATTCCATCTCTCTCCAGGAAGAATGGCCATGTTTATAGTAGCACCATTTATCATAACTAAATCTTGGATATATCACAAATGCCCATCAACTGAGGAATAGATAAAAAAAGACATGGCATTTTTATACAATGGAGTATTACTCAGCTATAAAGAAAGATAAACTCAGGACTTCTTTAGGAAAATGAATGCAACTAAAGGCTAAATTCACAAGTAGAATAGATCAGACCCATTTATGCAAACATCACATTGTCTCCCTAGTGTAAGAATCTGAAAGAGTAAATAAAAGTACAAATGATATAGTAAAAGGAAGCAAACTGAGCATAAGGAATAAATAATTGGGCTGAATGAAAGGTGAAAAAAATCAGAGAAAAATGAAAGGGGAAAATCATATATACATATACACACAGGATAGCTAAGATGATTATACTATTTCTGTCAGTTTTTTGAAGGTAGCAGTGAACACTTAAAATTTTTTCCTTTGCCCAATTTTACATGCTTATGTTTATTATCTGAGCAACTACATCAAAGTCAACAGCATATAATAGAACAACCATCGCTGAATAGCTACCATTTTCTGCTTTTAAAATTGTGTATAATTTCTAATGTTTTATCTGCTATTTTTTATTCTCTTTAAAATAATGAATTTTAAAAGGTTTTAAGCAGAATCTTTCTATATCTCTAAGGCGCCAAGCTGGGCTTGAACTTGTAATACTGTTGCTTCAGCTTCTCAGAGTGCTAGAGTCACAGGTATGTGCCACCAGGTCTGGCATGGGTGCAGAGCCCTCATGGTCACTTGATCTCGAATTGTCAGATGCAAGCTCTCTCATCCCTTGCAGTTCAAAGTTTTCCTGATTGCTGTCCTCTTGATATTCCTCACAGTCACTGTGACATCTGTCCTCTGCTTTGTGTTCCAGAGACTCCCATTCCATTATCAGGAATCCCCTTAAACCTGGATGATTGTGACAGCCTCATTTACATTTTCCTTACTCCACGACATCTAGGTCAGCAGTAGAAAGTTTATCTACTGAAACATCTTTTGCAGAGAGTATTTCCTCCCATTAGTTTCCCATTATCCACCTGTTGATTAATTCCCCTAAGATTTATTGAATACCTACAACATATCAGCTCCAGACTAGGCATTGAGAGTAAAAAGATGGTGAAATAAGGGTAAAGTGACCCATGCTCCCTCCTCCTTTCCATTCTTATCCCAACCTAGACAGATGTATTTAGATCTCGGGCTCCCCTAAGAGTCCAGTTTTTCCCACTTCCCATTTTCTAGATCTACCCTGCCCATATCTGCCCATTCTATTTCCTTCGCTGATATTGCCCTTTTTCTCTGCCCCTGCCCCCAACTTTGACTTTCATTGCATTCTATGTGAATTGTAAATCTCATCATCTGTGCATTTTTATGTACTGAGCACTTCTCAAGGCAAGATGATTGGTATTGAAAGTGATCGACACCTACCTTTAAACTTGTGCAGCTGCACTATGGGTTGAACGTCCCCTCTACAGCTCATGCTGAAGTCCAGGTGTAGAGAGGTGGTCGGGTCATGAGGGCTCTGTCCTCATGACTGAATTAATGTTAATATCTTTGCAGTGGGTGAGTTACCATGAGAAGGGGTTTGTTTGAAATTTGGCCTCCCTTCGCCTGCTCTGTCCCTTGTCCTTCTGTCACACTGTGGGGCAAAAGCCCTCACTCAGTGCTGCCACTACTCTTGGACTTCCCAACCTTCACAACTGTGTGACAAGAATACTTCTATTGCTCATAATTCATAGTCTGTGGAATTCTATTAGAGTAGCTGAAAATTGACAAGGACAACACCTAAGCTGCTGAGCCATGGTGTTTATCTGTAACAGGTACTAAAAACTAGTGATTGAAACTGGATATGGCTTATTTTCATCTCATATAAAATAAATCTAATGCTCAGTGGTCAGACTACAGCTACTGTGGTCAAGAAATCTTGGCTTTTTCCTTGCTGTCTTAAAATCTTTCTTCTGCATCTGGAGAATATGGCTGTGGAGCTGCAGCAATCATATTTGTGAGGCCACATACTGTACAAAGAGAAAAAGAGAGGAAAAAGGCAAATGGAATCAATCAGTTGAGTCAGTCCCTTTAGAAGAACATTCAGAGAGTTTCTAAGTAACAAAACTAGTTTTGGACCCAGGATTTACAGGGTCCAAATTCTGGCCCTCCTGTAGCTATCCCTTTGTAATGGGATTCTTCAGTCAGTAAGTGAAAGTGAAGTGTTCATCAAAAGCCCACATGCTCAGAGATGCTCCTGGCATCATGGAATTCCAACCTCAGTGGCCCTACACTGACATCCGGGACTGTCTATGCCTCTTTCCTGGATTTACCCTCCTGCGGGCAGAATGTACCTCTTGTGTACACCTGGACTGACACTTGGCCAAGCAAAAAGTACTGGGGAGGTGGGTGGGCAAAGGCATGCATGGCTGGTGGGCCTTAGGATGTCAATGCCGGTGTGCCTGTGCTGGAATTCCTTCACTGCAGAGGCTGGAGCTGAGAATAAAAAAGGGAAAATATAGACTGCTGGACTGACCCTCTGGACAGTTTGGAACTTCAGAGACCAAGTGTTCTGGTCTTTCCTAGTGATGGGAATGTAGGTCAAAAACACCAGTCTAGACACTATTTTAGTTGACCATTTAATAATTCAGTTTATTACTTTTAAATATTTAGACATATAGCATGTGGCCCTGCATTTGTAGACTGGTATTAGTTCTTCTAAATGGCGGAGGCAGGCTATCCTGTGCAAGGCTCATTTCCAATTACTATTCCTTGATGGCCACATTGGCAAGGGAAGTAAGAAAATGTCATTTCTTTCTCTCTCAGATGAAAGATGAACACAATGAATATATTATATTGGGTAAGCAAACAGCCAGTAGACTAAGGCACTTACATTTACAAAGCAGATTGGAAGGAAGGGATCTTTGCCTTATTTGTGTCCATACCCTAATTCAGGGCAAACACAGAAAGAGAGAGTTCATGGGTGAAAATATGTAAGACAGTTTTAGTGTTCAGTAATTTTTCAAAAGGCCTTATATTCCAGAAAAAGTAAATATCAGACAAACAGGAAAATAGATTCCCCCATTGAGAGGTGTGTGTGTGTGTGTGTGTGTGTGTAAATGTGGAGCTGCAGCGTGGAGACGGTGGACAGTGCTGTGGTTCCTGGAGGGCCAGCCAAGATGGCACAGTGGTCTAAGCTCAGGGTTCCCACAGGGATTTAAACAAAGGGACTCAGATGCTGGAGAGGGATTGAGCATCAAGGAGGCGTGCTGCAGAGAGAACGCACCTACACCCACTCCTCATCATCTGCTTGGAGGCCTACACAGTAAACATCCTCTTTTTGCTAGCAGAACTTGGTTTGGAGCAAAGTATTTTTTTTTCATTTAGTATATTTCTTATTGTTATTATTTTTATTGAAGAGCAAATAGCAATGAGACAGTTTCAAGACAAATTAACAGGACAGATTTGATAAATTAATACATTGCAAAATGTTTTCATAATGTTTTGGTGTCATACAAGGTGCATAAATGATACTATACTTACAGGCATTATTATAGCAAATGTCTCTAATCAGTGAATGAAGAGAGTGTAGTTATATACTTATCTTAATTTTTATATCTGAATTATATCACAGATTCAATAATTAATACTTTCTACCTTGCTATCTCCCTAGTGTCTGTCCATAGTACTAGAAGGCAACATAATATCTTCTCCAATCACTATTAATGCAAATCTTGCTTCTCATAGAATTATGCAGAAGTACGGGATATTTATGCTAATTGTACTGTATATACACACACATCATGATTCTTCCTTTGTATAATCCCCCTTTTTTTGTCTAGACCTGTCAAAGATGAGCACTCCATTGTCATTAAACCAATTTAGGTGCCCGAACTCGGTGACACAATCCAACACAGTGCAGCATTCCACAGTAATAGTGAGTTATCTGAAGAAGTTATTAACCATAGCCATTTACAGCTCAACTTATTATTATGGCCCCATGTTATACACCTCATTTTTATACTTTTCTGTTGGATGGTTAAGACTGAGATAGATCAAGACCTATATACCAAAAGATGTAGCTTTTGTTTCTGATGATGTCAGTGAAGTCCCCTCAGGGTTTATCTTTTTATCCTGTACCTTACTCTGTAGATCCTTTGTCTCTGTCATCCATGCGGATGAGTCACGGCCAATGTCTGACCAGTTTGCTCCCTATGAGAGCCTGAGAGAAACTTTTCTCACCATGTGACTCTCCACAGGTACACTATACATCATCAATCTCTTTCCTCTGTGGCTCCATAATCTTCTTGATCAGAAAATTTGGGGCACAACAGAGTTTCATAATGTTCAGTACAGGTTGTCCTATGTCCTGAGTCTTCACTGACCTTGAAAGGCTAGGGCCAAAATGCTGGCTGCCCTTGCTGCTCTTCTATTTCTCCAGTTTTGATCTGTGAACTTAGGTTGTTAACCATGCAGAAGAAAAGTTGATTAGTACCCTGCAGCATATGCCGTTCAGTTTGCCCTAACTGTATGACTCAATTGTCTTTAGTTGTTGTCGTATACTTCTATTTGTATTTCTTCATTTGAATATTACCCTAGGGAGACTATAGGATATTTGCACATGTGTGTCTGGTTTATTTCACTTACAAGTATATGTTCAAGTGGCATCCACTTCAATATAAATGTTTCAAGTTTATCATCCTTAATAGCTGAGTAATACTCCATTATATAGAAATACCACATCTTTTTTAACCATTCCTCATGTGACAGACATCTTGCTTGTTTCCAAGATTTTGCTATTACAAACTGTGCTGCTATAAACATGGGTACGCATATATCACTACAACATAATATTTTCAGTTCCTCTGGGAAAATTCCTAGTAGGGGGATAGCCGGCTTGAATGGGATTTCTAGTCCTACTCTTTTGAGGAGTCTCCACACTGATCTTCACAATGGTTATACCAGTCTACATTCCCACCAGCAGTGGAGAAGTGTTCCCTTTTCCCCACAACCTGTCCAACATCTGTTGTTGGTTGATTTCCTTATGATAGCCATTCTTTCTGGAGTGAGATGGTATCTCAGTGTTATTTTTATTTGCATTTCATGGATGGCTAGCAATGTGGAGCATTTTTTCGTATATTTATTTGCTTCTTTAAGTGTGTATTCATCTCAGATGCCCATTTCTGAATTGGGTCTTTTTAATTTGAGGGCCCTGTTATATCTTAGTTCTTTATATATTCTAGACAGCAGACCTTTGTCTGATTGCTTATTAGTTGGGATTTTTTCAAAATTTGTGGGTTGTCTTTCCACTTTGTTGACAATTTCTTTTGACGTGCAGAAACTCCTCAAGAAGAGTTGATCCTAGTTGTTGAATCTTTCAAGTGTTTCCCGTGCAAATATGTGTTTGTTCATGACTACCCTATGTCTTCAAGAGTTCCTCTTACTTCCTCTTCCAGGAGATTGAGTGTTTCTGTTTTAATGTTTAGATCTTTAATCCATTTTGACATTAGCTTAGTGCATGGTGATAGAGGTGGGTCAAGTTTTAGTTTTCGGCATGTAGAAAGGCAATTTTTCTAGCACCATTTGTTAAAGAGGCTACCTTTTTTCCAGTAAGCTTGTTTGGCTCCTTTGTTGAAGATCGGATGGCTGAGTGTGATCATAGATACCTCTGAGTCTTCTAATCTATTCCATTGATCCTCAGGTCTATTTAGTTGCCAATACCATGTTGATTTTATCACAGTGGCTTTGTAGTGTAATTTCAAGTCAGGAATTGTGATGCCTCCTGCCTTATCTTTATTGGCTAAGATTGCCTTTGCTATTCTAGGTCGTTTGTGGTTCCAAATAAATTTTAGGAATGATTTGTCTAGGTCTGAAAGGTATGTTGGTGGCAGTTTGATAGGGATTGCATTAAATCTGTACAGCAATTTTGGGAGTATGGCCATCTTCACGATGTTGGTTCTTCCTATGCAGGAGCATGGAATATCTTTCCATTTTCTGAAATCCTCTATAATCTCTTTTCTTAGGGTGTTGCAATTTTCTGTGAAAAGATCTTTGACTTCCTTGGTCAAGTGAATCCCAAGGTATCTCATTTTCCGTGGTGCTATAGTAAAAGTTATTGTTTCTATTGTTTCCCTTTCAGTGTGCTTGTTATCTGTGTAGAGGAATGCTATTGACTTTTGAGTACTGATTTTGTATCCTGCTATGCTACTGAATTTCTGTATCAGTTCTAGTAGTTTCTTGGTGAAATTTTTGGGATCCTCCAAGTAAAGTATCAAGTCTTCTGCAAATAGTGATAATTTAACTTCTTCTTTACCTATTGTTATTCCTTTTATTTCTCCCTCTTTTATAATTGCTGTTGCTAATGATTATAAAAGTATATGAAATAGGAGAGGTGACAGAGGACATCCTTGTCTTGTACCTGATTTAAGAGTAAAAAATTTCAGTTTTTCCTCATTTAGGATTATATTAGCTTTTGGGTTGTCATAGATGGCTTTTATCAAGTTAAGGTAGAGTCCATCTATTCCAATTTTCTGTAGAACCTTGAACATGAACGAGTGTTGGACTTTGTCAAAGGCTTTCTCTGCATCAATTGAGATGATCATGCGGTTTTTAGATTTCATTCTATTAATATAGTGTATTACATTTATAGATTTTCGAATATTGAACCATCCTTGCATCCCTGGGATGAATCCTACCTGGTCATGGTGTATGATCTTCTTGATGATTTGCTGTATTCTATTTGCTAGGATCTCATTGAGTATTTTTGCATCTGTGTTCATGAGGGAGATTGGCCTGTAGTTCTCCTTTTTGGTTGTGTCTTTCCATGGTTTTGGGAAATGATTTTGGGAGGACTGCTTCCTTTTCAATTTCATTGAAGAGTTTGAGGAGTGTAGGTATTATATCTTCTATAAATTTCTTGTAGAATTCAGCTGTGAATCCATCAGGACCTGCACGTTTCTTTGTCGGTAGGCTTTTTATTACGTTTCGTATTTTGTTGGCTGTTATTGGCTTATTGAGAGTTGTTATATCTTTTTGGTTCAGTTTTGGTAATTTGTACCTTTCGAGGAATCTGTCCATTTCTTCTGTGTCTTCTATTCTGTAAGCATAGATTCTCGAAGTAACTATTGATAATCTCCTGAATTTCCACTGGGTCTGTGGTGATTTCACCCTTTTCATTCCTTCTCGCTTGTACTTTAATTTTCTTTTGCCTCTTTTCGATGAGACTGGCTGGAGGCTTCTCAACTTTATTCAGTTTTTCAAAGAACCAACTTTTTGATTTGTGGATTCTTTGATCTGTTTTCTTCATTTCAATTGAATTAATTTCTGCTCTAATCTTTATGACTTCTTCCCATCTTTGTGCTTTGGATTTTGTTTGCTCTTTTTTTTCTAGTTGTCAGAGGTGCAACATTAGAGTGTTTATTTGTTCCTGTTCTGTTTTCCTAATGTGTGAGTTCATAGCTATGATCTTCCCTCTAAGAACTGCTTTTATCACATCCCATAAATTCTGGTAAGTTGTGCTTGAATTTTCATTGAATTGTAGTTATTATTGAATTTCTTGTTTAATTTCTTCTGTACTCATTGATTCCTGAGTAGGGTGTTATTTAATTTTCATGAATGCAGCGGGTTTTTCTGATTTCTTTTGTCGTTTATTCCCAGTTTCCTTGCACTGTGTTCAGATAATATGCATGGGATAATTTCTGTTGTCTTGCATATGCTTACATACCACCTCTGGACTAGTATGTGGTCTATTTTGGAAAATGATCCATGTGTGGCTGAAAAAAATGTGTATTCAGCTGTGCTTGGGTGGAACCCTCTCTATATGTCCACCAGGTCCATTTTTTTCCAAGTTCTGGTTCTGTTCTGCTTCTTCCTTGCTAATTTTTTGTCTGGTTGATCTATCTTTTTGAGATAAGGGGTATTGAGGTCTCCTGTTAAGATTGTGGCTTTAGATATTAGGTTTTTCATGTCCATTAAGATTTCCCTTGCATAGTTGGGTGCTTCTGTGTTTGGTGCATAGATATTTATGAGTGTTACCTCTTGCTCTTGAATTTTTCCCCTGACTAATAGATAGTGGCCTTCTTTTTGTTGCTTGATCCTTCTTGTTTGAAGTTGAGACTGTCTGAGAACAGAATTGCTACTCATACTTTTTTTGTGGGGTGCTGGGGCATATAGTATTGTTTTCCATCCTTTGACTTTGAGCCTATGAATTTCCTTTTGAGTTAAGTGTGTTTCTTGTATACAGAATATTGTTGGACTTTTGTTTCCTAATCCACTGTGCCACTCTATTTCTCTTAATTGGTGAATTGAGTCTGTTTACATTGATGGTTATAATTGAAATGTGCTGACTTATGTTTTTCATGATATTTACCTGTCATTGTTTACTCCTTTGTATCCTGTGTTTAATTGTCTGTCCTGTTTAGTGGGTTCCTTCCATTCTCATTCGTGGAGTTCTGTTTATTGTGGTCTCTCTCTAGAACATCTTTCAGCAGCCTGTGTAGGGATGGCTTTGTCACCATGAAATTCTTTAGTTGATATTTGTCATGGAAGTATTTCATTTCTGCATGAAGCTTGAAAGAGAGTTTGCAGGGCATAATAGTCTGAGCTAGAATTTGTTTTCGTGTAGGACTTTAACAATTCTGCTGCATGCTCTCCCTGCCTTCATGGTTTGTATAGAGAGGTCGGCTATAATTCTGATAGGCTTTCCTTTGTTTGTTGATCTGCTGCTTCTCTCTAGCAGCTTTCAGTATATTATTTTTGTGTTGGATTTCTGGGATCTTGACTATTGTATATCTTGATGTGTTTTTACTTGGGTTGAAGTTATTGGATGTTCTGTATGCTTGGTTTATTGAATTGTTTCTTCATATTTGGGAAGTGTTCTGTGATTACTTCTCCCAAGTTCTTTTTATGTCATTTGTATTGACTCCTTCATTCTCATTCATACCAGTTAATCTACATTGTTCATTCTGGTGTCATCTTGCAAGT
>PVKA01001254.1:75006-153092 GCA_004027165.1 Ctenomys sociabilis
AAAAAAAAAAAAAAAAAAAAGATCTGAAACTTTGTCTTTGCTTTCACTCAAACAGTTCTGTAGACTCATGATTGATATTTTTAGTTCTTCTATATCTCTTTGACTCTGTTTCAAGTGTTCTATTTCTTTTCTGTATAGCTCATTCAAGGAATCCATCATACTTCTGATCTCAATTTTGTTTATCCATGTCTTCTTTAGAGGTAGTTATTAATTCCTTTTCTACAGTGTTTCTTCCAAGTTGGGTTTCCTCTTTATATTTCTGGACTTGTTTCTGTATTTCAGATGGTATGATTTCAAAGAATTCTTTTTTTTTAAAGGATTCTTTTTTGATTTCAGAAATTATTTTTGCTTAGCATTCCTCATGACCTTTCTGCTGTTGTGTCTTTGCTTCAGATGCTGTTAATTCATACGTTTCAGCTGGAATAGTGCTCTCTGCACTTGTTCTGGGCGAGCATTGTTTTTCCACCCAATGTTTCTGGAATTGATTCTTTATTTCAGATGCTATGTATTCAGATATTTCTTTTTTTATTTCAGGTATTAATTCTCATCTGAGTTCCTCTATAACTTTCTGCTGTTGTTCCTTTGCTTCCATCTCTGTTAATTCATTCATTTCAGCTGAGCTAGTGTCCTCTGCACTTCCTGGTGGAGTTGAGGCCTGATACTGCATTTTTCTCCTTGTCTTTGTCATTTTGTATAGCACTGACCTCTGACCTTTGGTGTAGAGCTTTGGTGCAGCTATAACCTTAGCATGTAATGAGATTCGGGTGCTAGTCTATTAAGTTTGAGATTATCCTGTTATGCCTGTCGTGGATCTAGCTGTTGTGTTTAGTTTCTTTTTGCTACAGCTCCTGTGGTTCCTCTCTGTTGGCTCCCTGCCAAGCTGCACTGGGTTTCAGGCCGCAGGGTGGGACCTGGGACTGATGGGAACTGTCTCTCTGGCGCGGTGGGCCTGGAGCTTTCACTCACTGGCCAAGCTGCGCTGGATCTGGACCCGCGGGCTGGAGCAAAGTATTTTTAAATAAAAGTTATAGTAGGTTCAAGAAGGAACATTTAATATGGTTTTGCATAGTTAGCGTAGAATAATTTCTCCCTGTACATTGATCCCTCGGGTAACAGATGTTAAAAAACAACTTAGAAAGATCCACAATAATAAACGTTAGTAATTAATGTTTTCAATCTGTGAATGCAGTGTTAAGATTGACTAAAAAAAAAGATTTTGTTTAAAAATGCTTCCAGAGTTTGTGATTCTTTAATAGAAATATTTAAGTGGGAAAAACAATTTCCTCCTGTACATTTTTGGGGGGAGAGGGGAGGATTGAGACAGGGCCTCACTACATAGTTCAGGCTGGCTTTAAACTCTGGGTGTGGCCCACAGTGTAGCCCGCAATTGTTCTGCCTCAGCCTCCCACATGCTGCGATTACAGGTCAGCACCACCATGCCCTGCTCTCCCTAAACTTCTGTGGTAAGGAAAATAGTGATGCCAAGTGTGGATGATTGGAAAGGCTGAGTGTCTAGAGCAGAGATATGTTTCTTGCATGAATACCTCCCTAACAATATGCTGGAGGAGTGATTTTGCATCAGGCTGAAACCCCAAACCAGCATCGTTTTAATTTGCCAAGCACCTGTGAAGGAATACAGCTGCAAGGCCATGGGAAAACAATAGACACAGTGACAGTTCATTAATATAAAACAGCAACTAGATTTATTTGGAAAAGTCATTGATATAGAATTACCCTGGAGGATGGAATGGCATTCTTAGAGCCGGCCAGCAAGCAGCTAACTAAGATTGTAGATGTGTGCACATCATTTGAAACTGAACAGTAATTTGGTAACTATTACAATTTATTGTGTATGTCAAACAGAATAACAAATATGTAGAGAGCTGTGATTGCTTTCAGAAAGTTAAGTTTGTGTTGTATTGAGTTGTTTGGCTTTTTGCATGCGAGGTTATTTTGTGCTGGAAAATCAAGATAATGGTGTTGCTTCTAAAGTGATTATTCCTGTGTATATCCATAGATGGAAACTGTGAAAGTACACGTTCTTGTCTAACAACTCGGAGCCTTCATATGACGCTGATAAGAAGCTGAAGAAGTTGTTTATTGCAATCAAATCATCACAGTCTTGTGTCAGTGCTGACCAGAGAGACCTGAGGCATGGCGATTCATCAGCAAGCTGGCTTGCATGAAGTGAGAAGCACCCACAGATTCAGAGGCAGGGAAGCGGATCTGCTATCTACTCATTTTTATTGCAAACAGTAAAATGTAACCCTAGAAAATGGGAGGAAAGCACAATTCTTCTTTCCTCTGTGGAAAGCATCTGGAAAAATCTCAGTGTCTGGCACAAGTACAATAATCCTCTTCATGGAACTTGTTCCCAGCCACGAGACAGGTGACTTCACCCAATAATGTGGGAGCAGATGAAGAGAGTGCCTCCAGCTCTCTAATGCTCCTTCTTTAAATGGAAAGGGAAACTCAACAATCCTCCAGCTCATTTTCCTACTTGGCTTTAGTTGGTTTTCTTAATCCTTTTATCACCAGTGGGTAGAATCCTTGGTACTGTTATAATCATTGAAAACCAATTGACCTGAACATCTGGTTGTGAAGAGTTAAATTTGATAGCAAGCACTGAGAACTTGCTGAGTGGGTAGTGGTGGGGAGGAGGCTTATCTCCATGACATAACAATATACTGCCAGCCTCTGGAGCCAAGGTCAGGGACAGGCCTTCTGGAGAGGTGGTGGTGCAATGCTGGGGTTGGAAAGAGATGCCGGGATGAGGGAAGCAGGTGTGTGTGCGTGTGTGTGTGTGTGTGTGTGTGTGTGTGTGCATATAACCCATTGCCAGATGGGAATTGTCTTGTGATCAAGAGCATAGCCCTTGTTCTTTAACATATAGCATCCCTTTTTTTTAAAAAAAAGATGGTAAATATCTTTCTTTTAATGCTGAAAGAATAAAACTCATCTCATGTATAAGAAAAATCTGATTTGACACAGAAAACTCTGAGATTTGTGGTGGAGATAAAAAGGATCGATGAAGAGACTGCCTAAGGCCATGATTCTAAGGCATAAAATCTCAGGAACGGAAAACACATTAAATTATCTGTGCTACAGGGTCCTTAATTTTAGCATCACTTTCAGGTGCTTCTCAAGCCCCCTGATTCCAAAAGACTTTTGTGTATTTGGAGTTGTAATATCTCATGTGATGACAGAACACTCCTGATTTGGTAGATTCTCCCCTGATACTGGTTAAAAATGTAACCTGCCAAAGAAATGCCTGAAATTTGTTTGTGTAGCTAGTTTTCACATCATAATTGGAAAGCCTTTGGAGAAGAAGAAGCAATTATAAAATTCTCCAGGTTGCCTTGCAACAGTAGTACTTAGCCACTTCAAACCACGGCCGATCACGTAAGTAAATGAGGGACGCTGGCTTCCAGCAAGGACGGCAGCCACCGCATCATCTCTTGACCTTCAAAACATCCTGACGTGATTCCCCCATTCTCATTAGCTCAGTCACTCTCCTGTTGTGTTGGAACAACTGTGTGTCTGCCTTATGTAAGAGTCAAGTCCTGGACAACAGATTCTCCCTTATGGTTGCTGTTGATAAGTCTGTTGAGGAAAGCCAATAGCAGCAACAAGATGAAACAAAATCATAGCTTGATCCCTGGCCATCTAGAAACCTGGTTTTCTGTATGAACGCATTCTACTGAGATTTTCACCTATAGGTGAATTGGCAACATTTCAGAGTTGATGGTTTCGCATAGGCTGGAGACTGCAATATTTTGTGAAGAGTTGGGAGATAGGCCTGCTGACCTGGCCAGCCTGTATTGCTGCTCTCAGTTGCAAGGAGCAGTGCTTTTTGGGTACACCATGGGCTCTTCCAACCTTTCAGGTGATTATTGAGACTGACTTCACTTTGAATAGTTACCTACACTAGATACTGGGTCACAACCCGAGTGATTCATTCCAAACCTCACGTCTCCAAATATGGCTCAGTTATGTAACTCGTGTGACCCACTGTGAAATGCAGACTAGATCTTTTGTTTTATAATACTAAGAATTTTATGGTAGCCAACTGTGGGCCACTATAATTGTGAGGCCCTGTGTCACAGTGGCATGAACCCAGCCCTAGAGTAAGAACAACTTTGAATTCACTCTGACTTTAAAACCTTTGTTGCATACTCTATTGAAAGACAGTTTTAAGGCAATTAAGCCAATTTTAGACAGGCTAGTAAGGCAGAAAGAACCGCAGTGAGGAAATAAATTCTTCCAGCATTCAGGGAGAAAAATGCAGGCATTTTAAATCAATTTTGTTTATTTGTAGAAAGTTTTAAAAATTAGGTTTTATTGAAAAGCTAATTTCATACCTGGGCCTGTAATCCCAACTACTCAGGAGGCGCAGGTAGGAGGATTGCAAGTTTGAGTCCAGTCTGGACAATTTGGTGAGACCTTTTCTCAAAAGTAAAGGTCAAAGGGATACAACTCAGTGGTATAGCCGTTGCCTAGCATGAGTCTGAGTGAGGTCGTGGCCTTAATCTCATACTGAGGCAGAAAGGCAGGATGTGGCTAAAACTGGCCCAGAAAGTAACTTGAAGCGCTGCACATGGACTACTTGCAAGAACTCAAGCAGGTTTTGATAGAACGGCCTGGTCACTGGTAGGAAAATGTAGAAAAGGGACAGCTTCCGTGAAGTGTCTGCTGTCCTGTCTCTTTGGGACAGCTCACTGTATGCATAGGGTGTACTTCTTTTCCTCTTTTCCTACTTTTACCTGCCCAAATTCATTCTGAAGAGCCTGGTTTTCCCTACCTATAATAAATGTGAAGCCTTGCTGCTGTTTATGTTTGTTCTGACCAATTCTTTGTTCTGGACAGGAAAAGAAAAACCTAGAAATCATCTCTAGAAGGAGGCTGAGAACCCCAAAGTCCAAAAAATAGGATAAGTTAAATTTTTAAAAATTATAAAGCAAGACAAATATGGTAAAAATTCAGTATATCAAGTATAGAATGACAACCTAAAACTTTCCTCTGTCTTTTTCAGTACCCCACTTGCTTACTCTAAGTATTCTAATTGCTTTTGCTCCTCTTCGTTCAAGATCATTTCCTCAAATTCTTCTAGAATTTTTCAACCTAAACTCACTGGACACAAATGGGATCATTCTACATTTAACACCAGCACTGTTTAAACACATAATTGTAACATAACACACTATGCAGCTATCAATACATGGGAACTACTGCATTCTCTTGAACCCCTGGAAATTTTCTCCATCACCTTCTTTCCATGTCATCCTGCCAGAATTACCATAACTGCCCTTTTTCCATGTCCCCACAGAGCATTGGTGGTGATTCTAGCTAGCTGAGCGCACAGCTGACCCTGCCCCACCTCTGCTCCTGTCTGTAATCCTCCACATCTGAATGGCTCCTGCGTGGTGATCTAACAAGCATTTTCTAGACCAGAGAGACTTTCTCCCTTTAGAGAGTTCCCTTGGTTCATGCCCGGTGAGCTTTCCTGCCTTGTCCTTTGCAAGCTCCCTGTGGCCTGGCCTTTGGTGGCTCTGAACAATCTCTGCTGAGATAAGCATGTGCAAATACAGTAGCAGGTCAGCCTGCATGTCACTGGCCCTCTGAACCCTCCCAGCATGAGTAGTCATTGCAAGCCCACCTGGGGTTTTTGCAGCACTTTATCTGTGTCACCCATATCTCCTCAAAGTAGAGGCAAACAAAACCTCAGCACTTTATCAGGAGTTGTAATTCCTTACTTCTGCCTTGTCTGCCTTATCACTGGTGATTACCCAGCCTACCAGACTTTTCAGGGGTCTGTGAAAGGGATGAGACTGTCAGGAGGAGTGGCCTTATCACCCCGGGGAAGCTCTACAAAGGTTGTTGGAGGCTTGACTTTCTACCCTGGTATTTTTCCTGATATGCTCTAAATGTTGCTAAAGTGCTTCACCTTATGACATGGCTTAATTGTCCTTTGGAAACTTCTTGCCTCAAATTTTTATGCCTGAAGCAAGTATATAAATCCCAGTATGGTAGTGTTTCCACCTTCAGAATGCTTTTCTATCCTTTTTGGAATTGTTCTGTGAAAAGATACTAGTACCACTTTCATAAATGAGGAAACTGAGGCCCTTCCCAGAAAATGGTTCCCCAGTCATAATGTTTTCAATTGTCAGAAGAAGGACTGTGAGAAATGCGCTGTGGAAATCTAAGTCCGGTGTCAATTTCTGTGCTGGGTGAGAGGCAGTACCAAACAAAGCTTAGACTCTGGACTCTAGAACCTGACTGTCTGGTTCTGAATCCTGCCTCTGTTATTTACCAGCCACATAACCTTGGGCAACTCACTTAGCTTCCCTATACTTTAGATGCTCATCTGTAAACCTGGATTACTAATAGCACTTACTTCATGTGTTTGAGAGAAAACAATACTCATACATACACAGATATACTTGGATCAATGTCCACACTCTTAATGATTCCTCTTGCCAATTTTACATCCATTAAAACTGCTGCCTCTTGCAATGAAATAAAGGACAGTTGAAGCAATTATCCAGATGACTCAAAACAGTAAACACACACAAAACATGAGACAAGATGTCAGTGTTTGCTTGTTTGTTTTTCTTGTCTTCTCTTTTATCTTCTTTTTGTTTTGCAAGTATACTAATTTTCCTTTATGTTTTGTTAATCAAGGTATGTTCTTCCTTTGACTTCCTGCACTTGACTTCTTATTATGTTGAAAAAATATAGCACACAGAAGGTAATTACTTATTTGTTTATGGACTATTGCTCCTCCATATATCCTTCCTTCACATGCCCATACATAGGCAAACGCAGAAGTATACTTACATATGTTGACACACATGCACTCCTACATAAATACACACATAATAATCGTGCTTGGTAGGAACCTAAGTGCAGGCTGTGCCACTCCATGAAAAAGGTTTTCAGTTATTTTCTTCTTTCTTTCTTTCTTTCTTTCTTTCTTTCTTTCTTTCTTTCTTTCTTTCTTTCTTTCTTTCTTTCTTTCTTTCTCTTTCTTTCTTTCTTTCTTTCTTTCTCTTTCTTTCTTTCTTTCTTTCTTTCTTTCTTTCTTTCTTTCTTTCTTTCTTTCTTTCTTTCTTTCTTTCTTTCTTCCTCCTTCCTTCTTCCTTCCATACTTTCATTCTCTTTCTCTTTCATCCTCTTTCCCTCCTTCTCTCTTTCCTTCCATTCTTATCTGCATCCTTTCTTTCTTTCTTTTTCTTTTTTTAATGCTAGGAATAAATCCCTGTCTTGTTATCACAGGTGCAAGGTTTGCTTTCATGAAGTTAAATATTTGTCTCCCTCACAAACTCCTACACTCTCAGGGGTGGGAGCCATCATAAAACTCACCTGGTCCAACCGCTCTCTACTGTATGAATTACCTCTTACTGTGTTTTGGGTCTATGAAAAACTAGTCCATAAATGAATATTTCCAATAACAAGGAGTTTAGTGGCTGCCAAGAAAAATCAGTTCCATTCTTCTCATCTTGTTACAATGTGTGGACAGTGAGGATACCAATGTTAAATCTTCTAGGCTGACAGAGAACACATACTTTAGTCAAGCTCTAAAGTCATTTATGATTAGAAGAACTATTTTCTACATGTCTGGTAAAGTGTAAAAGTTCATATTTCTACATAAGGAATTTTCTCAAAATTATAAGAAAATAACAAACATCCCAATGGGAAGCATTCAGCCCAAGGGACATAAATAATTTATAAAAGGTCTATGGGGGCTAAAACAAATATGCAAGGTAGTCACGACAATAGCCATCACATACATGACAACAAAAGAAACAACAGCAAATCCTTTGTTAGAGTTCAGATTGGTGAAGAGTTTAAACAAAGCAAGACTCTGAGGATAATTAGTTCTGAAGGATGAAGATGTGAATGGAAGAAAAGCAATCTCCAGTGGCATAAACGGAAGGAAACTCTTCTATGAGGTAAATTAGGAATATGAGTCAACCCTAAGAATTTAGTTTCTCCAAATTTTAGTTTTAACAATTTACTTAGAAAAGTATTTGGGTGCACAAACATATGCATACAGGTGGGTGTATGTGCAACTATATAGAACTGTGTGGGTTTTACACAAAAACATTTAGAGTCATAAAAATAGTGAAGCAATCATAGTGATGCATGCAAAATATATTAGAAAGCATTTGGAACAAAGATGTGCCTATATATTCATCCATAAAGAAAAATGTCCAAGATATAATTTTGGGTAAAATACCATGTCACAAACTAGCATAATCTCACATAAATTGTATATATGTAAATATATCTTGAACCCAAATTTAAATATGTTTATGTCAGTTTGTATATGTAAATACATATCAATTCATATATGTATAGGTTTTTAAAATATGTAATTCACATATCAGACAATTTACCCTCACAGTGTCCAAATATGTAGTTTCCAGCACATTCAGAGTTATGTACCCTTCACCATTGTGATGTTTTGGAACCTTTTCTGAATGACCCCAAATAAAACCCTATATTTATTCCCTATCTGTCCCATCCCAGTCCCCAACAACAACTTCCTTTCCTTTTCTTTGGATTTGCCCATTCTTGGCATTCCTAATAAATAGAATCACATAATATGTGAACTTCATGATTGACTTCTTTTGCTTAGCATCAGATTTTTGGGTTTCACCCACATTTTTTGCACATACATGCACTACATTTTCTTTGTAGTTACATAATATTCTATTGCGTGGGTATGTTATGTTTTGTTTATCTATTCATCAGTTGATGGTATTCAGATTAGTTTTACTTCGTAAATATTGTCTGTAATGGTGGTATGAAAATTTATGTACAAGTTTTTATGTGGATGTAGATTTTCAGTTACTGTGGGTAGATGCCTAGGTCAAAAGGTAACTTTTTTTATTTTGATGTTGGGGATTGAATTTAGGATCTTGAGCTTGCCAGGAAGGTGCTTATGCTGCTGAGCCATCTCCCCAGCCCAAGCAGTAACTCTAAGTTGAACATTTTGAGGAACTCCCAAACTGTTCCAAAGTGCTTGTCAAAGTTTCTGTACCATTGTGTATTTCCAGCAGTGAGTGAAGGCTCCAATTTCTCCACACCACCTCTGACTGTGGTTTCCATGTACTTCTTTGTGTATAGATGTCCTACTGGGTGTGAAATGATCATACACAATTTTTACATATACAGTTCTAACTCCAAGCCTCATTCCCTCTGCACTGGGATAAGATTTAACATCTCTAAGTCTTGGAGGTTCCTCTTTCACGGTGTATGTCAAAATATGATCCAAGAGTTCAGGATGGACCAGAAAAGAACTCCAAGAAAGGGTACAATAATCTACAGAGAAAGGCTCAAGGTTTCTTTTTTAAAAATTTCAGCCTAATAGGGTTGAATTCAATTTGCTCAGTGATCCAACTGCTGGATGTAGGCATTTCCTCCAAATGTTTGCATTTTTGGGTTTTATTTACTTATAAAAAATTGTGTTGAATAGGATCATTTTAATGGATTTAGAAGATTTCATACAATTTATTTGATGGCTTTTCTTCTGTCTTTAGAACAGTAATTTTAAGGCATAGTTTGTATAGGGACTGCTAATGGTCAGAGGGTTTAATTTTCTTATGCACTATTAAAATTAAAATTAAAAATATGTTTCTTTAATAAGTGCCAATTTTCTGAATTTCAAATATATGTATCCATTCAGTTCATATTAACTTCTTTCCAATCTCTTGAAAGTTATTTTCTGCTTTGCCAGCTCTTTATAATTTGAAAGATTTCTTCTGCCAATTTTTCAAATAATATATACCATTTTCTTTTTAGTTTATTTTTACTTTTACTCATCTTTTAGCATTTTTTTGTTTTAAACCAATTTATTTTTAATCATTTCAAAAAGAATCTCACTATTATACTTCATGCATATCAAATTTGAAGTATTAATCATATGAATAATTATAATAATCATATAAAAGGGTTTTGATTCCTGTGAACATTTTTGCCCTTTTATCTCATATCATTTTATAAGTGCTTAATAAATCAATATAGTATATACCAACCACCCCTTATCAGAAACTGCTATTAGTACCACATAGAATTCAAGAATTAAAAAAATATATATATAAATATCATTGCCAATCATAGGATTTGCAGTTTCCTTTTTGAGTCTTAAGTTTAATTTGGATATTTTGAATTTAGCTAATGTTCAGTGCAGCTATTTTACCTAGTGCTTTTTCTTGTTGGTATTGAGAATCGAACTCAGGACCTCACATTTGCCAGCAGGTGCTATCCACTGAGCTATATCTGCAGCCCTTAGCAAGCGCTTTTGCAATTGACTTATCAGGCAGGTTAGCTGAATGTCTGTTCTATGTGTGTGATTCATGTACCAGAAACTGAGCATTTTTCAAATGTTTGAAATACTTGCATGATTAAGCTCAAGCAGAAGTAGTAACCATAGACTTAACAAATACGAAAAGCAATAGAGCACACATTACTCTTTAAAGTAGCTTGTTTGAAGGCTGGATCATTAGAAATTCTTCACTGGGGGTCAGCTCAGTGACAGAACACTTATATAGCACATGTGAGGCCCTTGGTCCAGTCCCCAGCACCACATGCCCTCTCCCTTACTTCATGATTAGGTGTCCGTTATATGGATCATAACACTTTTGGAACAAAACCTGCAATCGCATGCACAGCACCACCCCTGTCTTTAAATTTGATTTTGTTTGACTATGCTTACTTGGGTGTGATCTATTGATCTGTTATGATTGGAAGAAGAGGCATGTTATTCTTAGGTAATAACTGCTGTGGAAACAAGTTTCAGTTAGTGACTAATCCAAGTCAATATAAATATAAATCAATAAAAGCGTCTATTTTTTCATTTCAGGTAAATGGGCTTCCCTTAGAGTTTACTTCAATTGTGTGACCAGGATGGACAGAAGCTGAATCTGATTAGAGTGGATATTTAACCTAAAATTGGAAGACTCAAAAGTATAGTTTTATACCAACAGGTGTCCTGCTGTGGTGGTGCAAAGGAATGGGATCCACTTTGGATATGGCAGTAAGCTCCTTCTGCACCTCCAGACTGGAAAAGAAGGGACAGTGGCTGTAGATAAAAGTGATGAAAATAAAATGGCACAATGAACTCTGATTCTGGAATGTCTCCAGGAGCAGAGGAAGCCACGAAATTCTGATGCAAAGAAGGAAAATGAATCTGTGTTCTCTAGTGACCTTTGTGAGGCTGAATTGTGTTTTCCCTCACCCTGAATTCCTATATTGAAGTCCAAATCACCAGGACCTCAGAATAGACTACCTTTGGATGTGGAGTCAGAAAGAAGAAAATACATGAGAATAAGGTGATGAGAGGTGGCATGACTTGTGTCCCTAGGAGAAGAGGAGATTGGGCCACACACATGCACAGAGGTCACACCCTGTGGAGACACAGGAGAAGGGAGCTGTTCATAAGCCAAGGAGAAGCTCAGGAGGACCCAGTCCTACTGTCACCTTTATCATCAACATCCATCCTCCAGGCCTGTTGAGAAAATTTCTAGTAGCAGCACAATTCTTAATAGGTAAATTTGGGGTGCAAACTATGCCCATTTGGAGATGAAGGGATAAAGAAAATAAGATGCTTACACACAATGAAATACTACTCAATCATAAAGAAGGATAAATTTGAGTCATTTGTAGGAAAGTGGATGCACCTTGAGACCATAACACAAAGTGAAATTAATCAGAGACAGGTTAAAGATCACATGATTTCTCTAAAATGAGAAACCCATACTATGAATAAGAGAAAAAGGAAAGAGAGGTGGTAGAGAGGTAGGCTCTGTGGTGATGGGAAGGGGACCATGGGAAGGGGGCAGGGGGGGGACAGCAGGAAGAAGGGAAAAAGAAAAGTATCAGGGTGCAGTGCAGTAACCATGAATTGCAGACATCAGTACAATTAGAAAACCTGTTGTTGTGGCCACCTGGCATGATACTTGCTGTGACAGTCTTAGCAAACTAAGGTAATCTCAGCTTCAAAAACTATTTTAGGGCATTGAATCACTATGGAATGCATTTTAATCACCCATTTGAAACAAATATCCTTGCAACTCAGGACTCAAAGCAGTGTTCCTGGGATCTTCTCTTTGGCAATAGATTTCATAGAGGTGAGAGTGTTTCTTGTTGGCAAAATGAAAGTCACACATTGCCATTTCTACTAGGCAGGACACCAGGGTGCAGATGCCAATGTGTGGTAGTCACGGCACAGCCTCTGGAAGCTGAGGACACCTGGCTTGTGAACTGGTTGTGAGAATTTGCTGCACCAGCATGTGTCTCACGGAGCCTGCCCCCGGTGAAGGCTGCGTAAGTGGCAGCTACTTAACTTATCCTGGAGATAGAAGCAACTGGCACTGTTCGTGTGATCAGCAGTCATGATGAAGGAGATGAACAGGGTCTAACAGAAAGCCCAACCAGAATGGAATCACCTCAGGAATCTGCAGCCTTTCAGGGTGGTTCATGCCATCTGTCACCCTCTCTTCTCTTAATTTATCCTTTTTCTATTTAAAAAAATATGTTTTTTGGTATAGATATCCTCCCCAAGCCACACGCAGTCAAGGGGTGGTTTCTGGAGTTTGTGATTAATTCATGATCCGACACCGGGGTTATGGATTTGCGAGCTGCAGGGATGATGGGTGTGAGTGCTACACCCACATGGTAGCCCGAATGCACTCTAGGGAAGAGAGAGACGCTTGCTTTCCACTGCTGCTGCTGGTCCTGCCTTTTTGCTCTTGCTGTTTTGCTGTTTTCTGCTGCCATGCGCTGCTGGCCTCTGCCATGTGCCACCCTGCCTTGGAGCCAGCTGATTGTGGACTGAAACCTCCACCAACTGTGAGCTGAATAAAACTTTTCTTCCTTCATCTTGGGTGTCAGGTATTTGTCCCAGCAATGAGAGAAAGGTAACTGTGACAATTCCTGTCGATTTCTTAGTTTCTTCATACATCTTTCTTCCCCCAAACCCTAAACTTCTACATCTTTCCTGTCCAAAACTCCAGTGCTGGGCTCTGACTTAGGTTTGCAAGCTTGCTGCTCCTTGGCTCCCTCTTCATTCAGGACCTGTAGTGAAAAATGCATGCGTCTCAATGCATTCACTTTGGGAAGAAGCTGACACAGACAGTGAGAAATTACAGTGCTCACACACACCACCTAAAGCCCTAAAATGTGATCAATATGCTGTTCAGCAGAACATGATGAAGGGGGCCATTTCCTCAGGTAGCTGGTTTTCTGAGTTAGTTTTTGGCCATTCCTATATTTGATCTTTGAAATCCAGGTTACTTCTGGTTTATTCAGGAGGCCTCATGTGTTAACAGACTATGTGATCATTCTGTACGTTAATTCAATTTAAAATCCCATATAAAACAAAACAAATGAAAAAAAATCACAGAATGATTTCATGTCACTGTCATTTGAGAAGCTCAAGAGATAGGACAGGGGAGTGGGGGAGAAAAGTTAGAGTCCTGGATTTAGGCTTTTTTCTTTAACTTGTCCCAGGAATTTTTATTTTTTATTTTATTATTATTATTATTATTATTATTTTTGCAAAATTAGGGATTGAACTCAGATCCTTGCACTTGCCAGTGAAGTGCTTTGTCCACTGAGCCATCTCCCAGCCCCTGTCCCAGGATTATTAACAGAATAGAAGTTTCTGATGAATCTGCTCAATGAGAAGAGTATTAGGAAATTAGCAAACTTGTACCCTCCTCAAACCCCCAAATCACTCAGCCTGAGTGAAGTGCTGCGGCCAGCACCTTGCTGTTCTGCTGACATCACATGCATCACGCTGCAGCTCCAATCTTGGAAACCCCTCCAAGGCAGTATGTGAAATGCACTGCATCTGGGCTCAGCTCATTGCTGTGCAGGGCATGTTGTCCTCTAGCCTTATGTAACCCAGATCATGGCCCTTGGGCTGTGACACACCAAAAGGAGAATGGGACAGCACACAACAGCTGAGGAGAAGCTGTATTCAAGGCAAAGAGCTCAGGGACAGGCATGAAGGATGGAAAAGATATTTCTAAGAACCTGGAGATTAGGTATTATACACTCAGAATGTACAGATGGCTGGATAGGTGTTCAGCTCATCAACTAGGTATTTTGCAATTGTGAAGCAAAAGCAAAAAATGAATAAGGAGTGGACTGAACTCAGGAACATAAAACAGCCAGTGGTGGGAAAGTTAATTGTAAAGGAAGAAAGTGTGCTAGAGAATACATTTTCAGAATAGGACTGTTTTCAAGATTAAGGGAAAGTAAGGCAAGGAAAAAACTTCTTAGAAAATGAAGCATAAAATATGACAAATCATGATATTTAAAAAGTGAGGAAGAAAATTAAGCAGAAAGCAGAGAATGCGAATGCTGACTTGGGAAAATGCTGGTTCCACTCCCAAATTTCTGCCAACAATTAATCATGGAAGTGAGTCAACCTCTGTGGAATCTTTTCTTTTATTTACAACTAGGGCTATATTTATGTAAAAAACAAAGAAACAAACTGGAGAAAATTCATGTATCATTCCTTGAGTGGCATTGCATCCAGCCTGATTCTCTAGGTCTCTAAAGATGTATGAGGAGGAGAAACAAGTGAGGTTATCCAGCAGGAAAAGACAGAAACAAAAAAACCACAGGTATATGAGGTACAAGTGAATAGAAAACTGGAATCAAAGGTAAACATTGAATAGAAGACAGCATTAAAACAAGAAAACAGAAGATTAATAAGCAAAAGTTCATTCTTTTCCTTTTTTCTCTGTCTTTAACTTTTCTTCTCTCCCCTCACAAAAAATACATCCCCTTTCTTTCCTTATTTTGTCTCTTCCTATCCTCTTCCCTTCTTCATCTTCCTCCTTGCTTCCTTCTCCCTCTTCCTCTTGGTTCTCCTCCTCTGTCTTCTTTAATTAGCATGGTCCTAAATTCCCCTCCTTTTCCAACCACCTGTACAAGTTTAGAATACATAAAATTTTAGAAAACCTAGTTTGGAGTACTTAGGATATGGCTTACTGGAACAGCATGTGCTTGGCACACACATGAGGCCCTCATTTGATCCCTAGGAAGAAGCAAAAAGTGAAAAACCAAATAACCAAAGACCCATACAAAAATGAATTGGGTTCGGTAATACATCCTGCAATCCTAATATTCTGACATACTAAAGCAGAAGGTTCTCAAATTCGAGGCCAATGTGGCCAACTTAATATGTTGTCTCAAAAGAAAACAAAGAAAAGGGTAGGGGATATAGTTTAGTATTAGAGTGTCCATGGGTTCCATCTCCAGTACAACAAAATGAAACCAAACACAATCCCAGTTTATCCCTGAAGAGTGGGACACATTTTCAAAATGCCAAAACATGTTATAAACTGGGGCACAGTTTTGCTGAAGAAAGATATGCCCCTTGCTGATAATGGAAAGATAGGCCAGTTATGCAGAATCAAAGAAGCAGAAACAGAGAATATTCCCAAAAGGGAAAGAGGAAGGCTTAGATCTAAGATGTGCCCCCAGAAGCCTAGTGTTTGGAAGGTGATTAGACCACTGGGGATCTATGTTCTTCAATAGACTAATCCATTGGTAATTGTGTCTCCCCATGCTGATAGGAGAAGGGGCCTGGATGGAGGGGTCACTGGGTCATGGAAGGTCAGATTTTGGTCCTAGGCTCCTCCCCTCTTGTTGTCTGCTCTCTGGTCACCATGAGGAGAATGGCTTCCCACTGCCATGCTCTTTCACCCTGTTGCTTCTGTCCTGGAGTCAGCTGGCCATGGACTAAGCCCAAGGAAATTATAAGCCGAAGCCAACCTCTCCTCCCTTACACTATGGGTGTCAGCACTTGTCTCAGTGCTGAGAACATGACTGAACAGATGGGAAGTGCAATTCAGCTGAAGGAATGTGATGGCTCCGGGGACAGAATTAGAATTTTTATGTTGCGATGTAGTTCATTAAGCCAAAGGAAAACCCCAACCATGTCTGGTTCAGGTAAGCTTCAGAATGCAGGGAAGATCCTATAAAAGACTTGGAGAGGGGTATTGCAGGCATCTCTAGCAATACAGTTTCACCAGGCAAGGGGTGGTGCAGAAGGGAGACTGGAGCAGAAGAAAGTGGAACTCCTCTAGGAAGTGAATGATCTTAGCTAGAACTTTAATCTTATTTATTTATTTATTTGGTACAGGGTCTCACTGTGCAGCTCAGACTCATAGTGATTCTCCTGTCTCAGCTTCCTCAGCTCTGGGATTACAGGTGAGTGCCACCACACCCAATTTTGGTGGCCCATGGCACATGGAGTTCCAGGGCCAGCACAGTATGCAGTACCAGGGACTGAATGTGGGTCCTCTCGCTTGCCAGGCAAACACTTAAACTGCCATTAGCTATAACTTCAGAACAGAACAATGTGCACAGCTATTGACCTCTGCAAAATTTGAAGCAATAGATTATCATAAGGTGAAGGACGGAACAAAAGATAATGAACTTTAAAATGGTGCCTTTTGCAAAGGAAAGAGAACTTTTCCATACAACGAAATAAACATGAGATGATGTGGTATCAAATGAATTTTAAACTTTTTATAATAGATTTCATCCAGATATGCAAATAAACTTAACTTTTATAGTAGATTTATGAATATTTTATGGTAGTAAAAAATAAAATAGGCAATTATTTACATATATTTAATATGTTCACCATTTTAAAAATATTTCAATATTTCTAGGTTACATGATAGCTCTGTAAGTCTTTTGAAATTTATGGCATATCTCAAAAAGAATTCCACCAAAACCTGCCATCACTACCACTACCAACAACCAGTTATTCAAGCCAACTATTAAGAATTTGCTGAGGGCTGGGGAGATAGCTGAGTAGAATAAGCACTGCCTAGAAAGCACAAGGGCCTGAGTTCAATCCCCAGTTTGGCAAAAAAAAAAAAAGTAATAATAATTTTTAAAATATTAATAAACATTAAGGCCATTTGTGTATACCTCCTTAAATTTGCACCCTGTCTGACCTTCTGTGTCCTGGGAAAGATCAGGTAGTTTAGTCACTTTCTTATCATGGGACAAAATACTCAACAATACAGCTTACTGGAGGAGAAATTTCTTTCAACCCACAATTCAGAAGTTTCAGTCCACGACTGGCCAGCATACACACAGACATGATCTTGTAGAAAGGTCTGGGCAGAGAACAGCAGCAAGGAAGCAGAGAGAGAAGGGAGGAGCCAAGAAAGCAGAGAAAGCCTTCCCAGTCGTGGTCCCAGTGACCTGCCATTTCCAACCAGGCCCTCCTTCCTGGCAGCAAATTACCTATAGCACGCCACGGGCCAATCCCTTTTCAAAAACTCCTCTATGAGTGTAGGAGGCTCTTGGGAGGCCATCTAGACAGAAACCATAGCACAGGGCAGGGTTTCCTTTTATTCTTCCAGTATCTGTTCTGTACTTAATTATTTCTCAGACGGTTGGCTCTGGCTTTGTGATCATGCCACGAATCAGTGTGAGCCTTCAGGGAGGCTGTTCGGATTGGCTCAGAGACCTAAAAGCAGTCAGTCTGAGTAGCTGCCGTCATTGTTCCGGGCTCCCCTTCTCAGTTCAGGACGCCGTTTCTGACGTTCAGGTTTAGCAATCGCTGCTTCATAGGGAGCACCGAAGTGAAGCTGGGGCAAGCGGTGCTGCTTCAGAGGCTTTTATCTGGAGCAACATCAAACCTTCCTAAGGCAGACCCCTTTAGGAGGAATGAACACTCAGTAAAGATAAACAGGGTTTAGGAGAACAATACCTGCCCTTTGGCGAACCATAAGCTACTTTTACCCTAAAGAGGATCTCGGGGTAAATCTGTTATCTTATCTGTTTCTTGTTCATGTAACTATAAACATAAGTCACTGTGATGTCATCTTTCAATGAGCCCCACATTCTGATAGGAACCTGTTGGTGCTGTGGCTTATCTGCTGTTTTGATTCCACAACTAGATTGTTTACTCCTTAAAACACAATCTCTTGGGACCACTTTTTATCATTCCAGTTCATGGGGACCTGCGTTCACTGTGGATGATACGCATGCCAACATCATTATGGTAAGATAATTCTTTTTTATAAAAAGAATGATTAGCACTTTTTAAAAACTGAGGTATTAGAATCTTTTGCCTGAAAGGCTCTTTCTATGGAAGAGTACCTTAAGTGAATACTTACTTCCTTCATTTCCCCAATATGAACTCCCCCAAACATCTGGCAATTTCTTAGCTAATGCTCATTTAAGAGGTCAAGTGGAAGTCCAGGATCACATTCTTATTATTCCTCTGGAAACTTGGCCTATCTGGATTAAGACAGCACAATTAATCTCCCATGGGCATTTAACTTTTAGGAAGGTTTATTAAATACTACCTCAGATGCGCTTATAAAACTAGAGCTCAAAGAAAGACATGGGTCAGATAATTAAAGAGAAAAGCAAAACCAAAACCCCAGAAGGGAGGCTGTGCCTGACATGTCATCACGTTTGTCTTGCAGATATGAATGGTTTAATCATCCTTACAACTCAGGTCAGCAGGACGGGCCAGCTGACGGGGCGCTGCCACAGCCCGGTTGGGCCAGGAGGTGAGACACCTGCTAGTTTGCGCTGAGAAGGTTTCATGAGTCACGTTACTAATACATTCCTGGGGAATTTCACTGAGCTGCTTTTAGAGCAGTTTATATGTACTGCAGTAATGGGTAAACGAGCTATTTTGACATATTATAAAATAATGTTTTTGAAAAGAGAAACATTCCTGGTGAAAACACACAAGTGATTGAGAGACATTGTTGCCGAACTCAGTGTTGATGTAGGTGTTTAAACAGCTCATTCCCAACTCACTATTTAAATGCCTATATCCTGAATTAGTTATTCACCAGGGGGAGATGTTGAAGAGAGGCAAAAATGATACAATTAACTTACAAATATAGGAGATACAGTCCAAAATATCCCAACTGTCCTCTTTTTCTTCTTTAACGAGTGTCATTATATTTTGATGTGTTTAATAATACAGCAGAGGTTAAATGAAACATGAAAAAGGGATGTACATTAAAATTGAGATAACTCTTCCTTCAGTGAAGTGGAACCCAGCAGATGTAGCAGCACACTGTAATTGCTGCCTGTTTCCTGTCAGTCTGATTAAGTTGCATTGTCCCAGCTCCAAGTGTAAGAATCAGTGGCTTCCCATCGGGCACAGCATGGGACAGCGGGCTAGGGAGGGGGGCATAACTACAGGCACCTCCTGTTTGTCCTGGTAATAGCGCAGACATACAATATACATTGATGACATATAAAATCCATAGGCTGGGGCATGGGATAGGAGCACACTATAACCTGTCTTCTTAAAGTTAGACCCTAGGAAACCCACATAAACAATAACACCCTGAAATATAAGGCTTGGTGAATTAACCTGCTAAACCAAGAGCCAATGACTCAAACATATGTTTCTCAAGAAGGATGTATGTTTAATTTCAACATTTATATGAGTAGAGCTGAAATCTGCTTAGTGTTTTCAGTTCTTCCTTAGCCCAACTGTGTACTACGATTTCTGAACCAAGCAGTTAGTGGGCAAGTTTACTGGACACAAAGGAAAGTCTATCATTGTAGTAAGATTTGGAGGGGATACATGCAGGACAGTTTATGGTTCACTTAAAGAGATAACACTAGCTTAACTTGAACAATTACACAGAATTCAGAGGTAAATTGATGAACAAGAGTTTAGGGAAGGGATATATAATTTAGCCTAGAGACATGTGAAAGAGTTCCCTTATAGATGAATGTGGGGATATTGACACTAGTAGTCAACTTGTAACACCCAGCTGAATTTGTTGTCTCTGAGAATGGCTATGATTCACTTTGGGGGAAATGTGGTCCTTTGAGCATTGCTTCCTGGCTCTCAAGGGGACCATGGTGCACTGCTCAGTGTTCAGGAGAAGTGTGTCATACTGGCCATCCTGATGGGAACTCAGCTTTCCTCATTGCTGGAAGAGCTTAGGACCTTGTTATTGCTGAGGATGGCTATGGTACCTTTGGAGGAGCTCTGGTGCTTACCTTGAGCATTGCTTCCTGGCTCCAGTGCAGATTCCTAGCCTGCTGGCACAGATCCTTCATCCCACTGGCAGAGACTTTCTAGCTTCCCTCACTGACCTTTAGGCCTTCTCAGTGAAAATCCATAAAACAGGGTCATATAAGGCATTGTCATGGTCTCTGGGTCTTCAGCTGGACTCAGGCAGGACATTGCTGTGGGATTGAGGCCTTCAGCTGGATTATTTGGTCTTTAGTGTGTGGACAGGTTTCCTTCCTTCTCTTTGTATATGACTCTTTGGGTGACTATTATAAAATAATCCTAAAGATTATGTGTCCTGTATTATTTTGTTTTCCTTGCAAACCCTTACTACAATGGAGCTTGAAACAGGCCTTCAAGTGTAAGTGGAGTGGGAAGAAAGGGAGGGCGTCAAAGGAAAGAAACAGTAGAGATCAAAACTGTCCAGGTGGAAATGAGCTTGGGAGACTAGAAAGAGTGTATCTAGTTTGGCTGAGCAATTTAGGAATACAGTTAAACAAGGACTTTTTTTTTGGTGTACAGTATTCCAATAAATGCACCAACATACATTTATTTTTATAAATAAATATAATAATGATTGCTACCAATATAAGCTCACCTATTGATTTAGTTTGACTTGAGAAGTCTCTGATGTGTACTTTCTTACTTAACAAAAACACAGGTGGTGATAGAAATGTTAGTATGGGCAGAAAAAGTCATGATGTAACCTGAGTTTTTGGTCCATATCATGTAATTTGGCTATTCTTGTGTGTTAGAGAGATTCTGTGGATCTCATATAAATACAGACAACACTGACATATGGTGAGTGAATTCAAATATGCTGTGTCATGTTGTCTGTAAACAGTTGGGATTCCTCAGCTAAAAGGGGACATTAGGGAATGACCTACAAGGGCATTCATTCTGCAATCTGCTCTCAGTAAAGCTGTAAGAGGAGATGAAAGCTACGTTTAATCATTCTAGTCCCATACAGACAGGACTAAGAGGACAATGAGTAAGGAAATTTAGAGAAGAGAGAGAAAGCTGACTTACAGCTGCCAGCAATCAATGTATCCCATTTCTTGAATGCAGGTTTGATTCAAGCTTGATGTTAAGCTCACGTCCTGATGCAGCGTGTTTCAGCTGGGCCCTTCCTATCAGTTCTTGTGTGTCAACAGAGATTCCACTTGATAACTCTCAAGCTAATGAAAAAATTTCAGAGGTTGAAAAAAGGAAAAACAAGATCAGCCATTCAATCAATGATTAGGTCCGTGTGGACCATAAAATAATGTTGAAATGTTCATGGACCTGTAAGTGTCCATGAAAGGGACACTTCCTTTGATTTGTTCCACGCACAAAGTGACTCAGTTGAGAATGAGTTAACTGATGTCATGGAATAGAAGCAGAGGTAAAAAAAAGTCAAGCTGACTTAGACATCCTCCTGCACATAACCTGTTTTCCTAGGTCTCCTATTTTCTCAGCTCATTTTTTTCATGTGTGGCTGGAGAAAGTCCAGGGACCCTCAGTAATTTTTACCGCTGCACTCTTAGGAGGGATTCGCCCATATTTGCAAATGCAGTACCACTGGCTTCCATGTGGCATCTGTGACTTACCCTCCCCTAACTCCCGGAATTGGCCTTCTGGCTTTCCATTGTAACATTCTGCTGTCAAGTGGGGTGATCCCGTTGACCAACATCTTTTGCCATAAGATGTTAGCCCCTAGGTTGTCTTCTGCTTCTTCCAGTGTCATTCGTAGACTCTCTCAGGACAAACAGACTTCTTTCTCCAAGACCAGCTTTCATAAAGTGGAGTGTTGGTTTCTATTACTATTCCTTAGGAGCTTGAAATAAGTCTTTGGTGGGAATGATGGAAACAAAAACTAACATCATCAACTTACTTGTAAAGTGCTTCTTCCATTCATACAATAGCACTTAGTTCTTGAACCAACATGGTGTCCCTTTGTTTTGTACAGAATGTACTTTATCTTAGGCCTTCTTATAATAGATGCATGAAAAAACAGCATTCTTATCTTCCCATACATACCATACTTACAGTTTTTCAAATATCACTATCTTAAGTAGGGATAATATTTGTTAAAAGTCTCTCTATTCAAAAGTAAATTTGTTTAAGGGCCAGCCAGATAGCTCAGTGGACTAAAGCCTCTGCTTAGGCAGAGCACAAGGACTGGGGTTTGATCCCTGGAGTGCTGTGCTGGCCTCAGCCCTGGGGCACACTGAGACTGCAACTGATACTGGGTGTGGTGGCATGTGTCTGTAATCCCAGCACTCGGGAGGCTGAAAACAGGAGAATAACTATAAGTCAGATCTACATAATGAGACACTGCAGACCTTGGAGATTTATACTAAAATACATTAAAATTTAAAAAAAAAGAAAAACAAAATAAATTTGTGTGCTAAAGAGGAAAAAAAATCTCAATAAAGGGCAATGATACCTCACATGTATAACAGTGTTTATACTTTTTTGTATTATGTATAAAACATTAAATTACTTTATCTTTCTATATAACAATATCACTGATAGGACAATTTTATGACAAAGTATATTTACTTTGTTTTAAAAAGTGTGGAAGATGTACCCTCTAAAATGCATTTGATGTGAAAGTGCTGGACAAAGTGGGGAAAAGTTTATAGTATTTTGGGGTACAATGAAGAGTTTGGGCATCTTAGACCTTTGGAAAAACAAATTTCAAAAAATTAGAGAATTAATACATATTACACCTTGATCAATGTTTTTTCCTTTTTAAAAAAATGTATTTGGGACAGGGTCTCACTACACAGCTCAGACTCGTGGTGATCCTCCTGTTTTTCAGCCTCCCCAGCGTTGGGACTGCAGATGTGTGCCCGTACCCTTGGACTCTGTCACCTGCTCAGTGTGTCCCTGGGGCAAGGCTGCATGGCATGGGGTACCAGGAATCAATCTCCAGTCCCTGTGCTTGCCTAAATAGGGACTTGCTCATCTGAGCTATCTTGCCGGCTCTCCTTTAAAAAAAAAAAAACTATTTAGGTATAGTTTTGGGTACATCTAAGTGATAGATTGCTTGTCTAAGCTGTGCAAGGCAAGAAAATAGACTGCACAAGCTATGAACAAGACGGTCTCAAAAGGGAAATTCTGTTGTAAAATAAGAAGTGCTTTAGATGAAGTGGAGTTGAGAATGTGTAAAGCAGTGTAGGGTCATTTTGAGATTGGCACTTAAAGTCATAAAGACCTGGGCTGAGTACTTTTTTTTTTTTTTTTTGTATTTAGTACAAGGTCTACAGGGTCTCACTACACAGATTGGAATCTGTAGTGATCCTAGTGATCCTCTTGTTTTCAGCCTCCCAAGTGCTGGGATTATAGGCCTGCACCACCAGGCCCACTCTCAGTCCTGTCTCAGCATGCCCCAGGGATGGGGCCGGTACAGCGTGCCAGGATCGAACCCCAGTCCCTGTGCTCTGCCTAAGCAGGTGCTTTCATCCACTGGGCTATTTGGCTGGCCCTTGAGTCCTTACTTTTGAATTCAGTTGAGTTACCTCATACTCCTCAGGTAAGCTTATTGCAGGATTTCTCAACTTGAGCTGTTGATACTTTGGATCAGATAACTCTTCGTTGAGGGTGGCGGTGGTGGTATTATAGAAGTTTCACTTTAGCAGTATCTTTAACTTCTATGAATTACAGGCTAGCCAGACTTCACTCTCTACTTGTGAGATAAGTATCTCCTGAAACATCAGAAAACACTGCTAAATGTCACTGTGGTAGTGGCAGGGAAAAATCAACTGGTCTGTCTGAAAAAAACCTCTTTTGGCCAATTAAAAAGTATGTTTTTTTTAAATACAATATCAAGGATCTATAGCAATTATGCCTCCAAGTAGGGCAGACATTTTTTTCGGAGAGCTAAAACTAAGAATTTGGAAGACGTTATCAAATCACATTAAAGAATTTCAAATTTCTTACCAACTGAGAAAGCTTACATGACATCCCCTTAGGAGTTGATAATCTTTGTGAAATGACCGAGTTTTGCAAGCTGTGGAATGGTAGGACTGATGAACATTTCCAACAAAATTACATAGTATATCTCTAAGCAGGTGATTTAATTCAGAAAGGAAAATATAATTATAGGAGCTATGTTAGGCTTGCAAGAACTAAGCAAGCCAAGCAACCTAATTTCTCTTTCCAGTTCTCTCCCTTCTTTCCTTCCTTCCTTCCTTCCTTCTTCCCTCCCTCCCTTCTTCCCTTCCTTCCTTCTCTCTTTCTTCTAACTAAATTAGTTAATATTCTGATGCTAACTGAGTGTACTGCATGTGATTCTAAATGTTGACTGCCTCAAGTTAGCTTCAGAGCCCAGAAATTAAGGCCTTGGCCTTCTAGAAGACTTTAGATGCCAGCAAGTTGGGCTCTCTGGGCCACACACATCTCTGACTCACTTCTACAAATCCAGGTAATTCCTCTGACACCCTGAGCTTAAATAATTCAGTGGAGTGACTTATAGACTCAGAAGAGCTTATGACTGCAGTTACATTACCAAGGATCAACTCAGAACAAGGCCCAGGAGCGAGCACAGACTCTATGGCCTCTTTTTGGAGAGCAAGGACAGTCACTCTCCAGTGGCATAGCCCTGTATTCACCTACCAGGAAACTAGTGACATTTAATTTTTTCACTTTTGTTACCTGGGACTGAACTCAGGTTCCTGGGCTTGCCAGGCAGGCACTTATGCTACTGAGCTATTTGCCCAGCCCTAGTTTTTGGGGAACTTCATTATGTAGACACAATTGAGGAAATCACTGGCTAGATAGTTGACTTTGATTTTCAGTCTATTCCCTTTTCTAGACACTCCAGCCCCAGTCATGTGGCCATGCTTTCTAGTGACCAGACTTTATCCTATACCTATTGGGGTGGGGCATGGTGAATCACCTCATTAGCATAAATGAGATTCCTTTATCATTCAGGAAATGCCAAAGGTTTTGAAGCAATTTGTCAAGAACCTGGAACAAAGACCAAGGTATTTATTATACTGCACACAAAATTTGTAGAGAATTTTAAAAATCTGGATTCATATCAGTTAAGCCATTAATATAGTATCTTTGTAGTTTGTTGGAGAAGAGATAAAATATCAGCTAAGTAATGCTATGGTTACCATATAGTATTTAAATAATTATATCCAAAGTCTTAAGCTCATTTATTAGCACAGAGGAATAAAAATTAAAAGGGGCCCTGAAAGGTATGCTTGTCAGACTTTGGGAGAAAATTATGAGTTACAACAATAATTTTCCCATGCAAGAGAAAAATTCAAAAATACTTGGCTCTGCAGTGCTCAGCCAAGCATCTCCACAGGTACTAATGCTCCTTTTGTCTTTCTTTCTGCTCCCACACCTTTTCTTCTGTTCTAAAGTTTACTTCATCATCCCGGAAAGTGACCATCACCATCAGGGAGGAGGAAAAGGGGAGTAAATATGTGTATGAGACTTGCTAGTGGTCTTCATCTTGAATAGGCCCTCCCAGAAGTTTCCATAAAGTCACGGACTTGCAACTTGGTCCTTGTTCTGCAAGAGAGGCTGGGATATATCATTTTTATTTTTCAGCAAGATGCACAGATAGTTGTATCTCTAAAAACAAGAATATAAGCAAACAAAGAAGTGACAGTAGGATGAATACATCATTAGGATTTTATGTTAAAATGTGTTAAAAAATTCAAAAACTCCATTTTTAGGATAGGTTCAAATACTTCTAGCTAACAGACTATTATGTTTAACCCAGTAATGTAATAAAAAATAATATCTGTCAGAGTGAGAATTATTTCAAAAATTCAAAGACGGTATAATACCTAAGATGATTCTATCATGCCTGTTCTCAAAATTAAGCTGCACTGGCTCTTTCTTCACAGATCTTTTTGTTCTCATTCTTCAAAATTATGAGCAATACTGTGACAAGTGTGCAAACAAGGCTGTTGTAAATATCTTTGGCCTCTTTTAAAATGATTTAAAGTAGTGATTCTTGAAAATGAAATCGATAGGCCATAATGAAAGCACACTTGACATTTTGTTAAATCTGACAATTTGTCCTTCAAAATGAAAGTGTCAATTCAGTCTTCTAGAAGTGTTAGACAGTGCTTATTTTTTTCATGACTTTTCCTAACACTAAATATTGTCAAGTTTTTAGAAAAACTATCTTTCATGATGAGATATGGGGAAGTAATTGATCTAGTAATAGCAATAAGATATTTTTTCCTTAACACTAAAATTGTCTTTCTATTTCTATTGGGTTTACCCTCCCCCGTTAAATATATTACATCTTCTCATCTCTCATTTTTTTGTCTTTCTTCTGTTGACTTAAATAATTTCCATACTAAAATTACCTTCCTCGGATAGTTATCTTTTAGATACTTTATTTTGTTTATGGCATCTTTTCTGATAAGGAATTTCAAGGTTTTGTTTCTTTCTTTTTTAAAAATGTATTTTATTTTATTTTTTTTTCTTTATTATAACATTTTTCTTTTTTGTAATTTATTTTTTATTTTATTGAAGTACAAATCAATCAGACAGTTTTAAGACACCTTAACAAGACAGATTTGATAAATTAATACATTACAAACTGTTTTCATGTTTTGGTATCGTACAAGGTGCATACATGATATTATACTTACAGACATTATTATAGGAGATGTCTCTTATCAGTATAAAAATGTATTTTAGCACTGGGTCTGCAAGATCTACAGGGTCTCACTACATAGATCAGACTCAGTGATTCTCCTGTTTTCAGCCTCCCAAGCACTGGGATTATAGCTGCGTACCACCATACCCAGTCTCAATTGTAGTCTCAGTGTACCCTGGGGGCAGGGCCAGCACAGCTACAGGGGATGAAACCCTGGCCTCTGCCTGCTGCCTAGGCAGGGGCTGTAGTCCACTGAGCTATCTGGCTCGCCTTTTTTTTTTTTTCCATTTTAAATGTACTTTATTTCCTTTCTTCGTGACTGATGGACTTAGGGTCCTACCATAAAAAGTCTTCATAGAAATATGTGAATATTTTCTCACATTTTTTTCTAATATTCTTTTCTTCATTTAAATGTTTAATCCATTTTAGTTTGCCTGTGAATGGTATGAAATGGACATACTGTTTTCTCCCCATGAACACTTAGGCAGGTATGTTTCTAGCTGCTGTTGGTTGAAATGGTGTCTTTATAGTATAATGAAGTGTCATATACATTTTATCATAAATATTTGGGACACACGTGAACATTAACTGATGACTAATTAGTAAAGCTTGAGTTATATCATAATTCTAAAATTAAAGGATAAGTACTGGGTAATTTTTGATTCTTTCCATATTTATGTAAGATCCAGTGTCTCCTGAAAGCCCAATAGAATAGTCTTGAGCCTCATCCAGTGATTTAATATTTCATCTGAAAGTAGTAGCCAAACCAAGGAGACTAAAGAAAGGAAATGTTACAAAAAGAAGTTAACCTCTGGGATGTACAAATGATATAGGCAAAATAATTAAAATATAGCAAGGCAATGTGTGCAAAGGATGGAGAGACAAATATTAAGAAAAAAAAGACTAAGAAGTATGGTTGTTAGGGGCTGGAATAATGAAGGAAAAAATTAATCAAAAGAAAGAAATCAAAAAAGAAAAAATCTCTAACAAATACACTCTATTAAAAACTGAAAAATAGTGAGAAAAATATACATTATGTTTTAAAAACTGGAGAGGCACAAAATATTATGATCCAATTACATGTAAAATATAGTTCTTAACCCTGTATATGAGGTATGATAAAATATGATAAATATTTAACTTTTAAAAAACTTTATTGCTGTAGAAGACATAAGGGCCTTAATCCCTCTCAAAATTCACCTCCTTGCTCTGAACACATTTGTCTTATTGTTCTTGCCAATTCTAAAGCACTTCTCCTCCGTGTCTTTCATTGTGCTGCTGTGGCTGCCCTGATTTCCTGACTTGACTCAAAACATCTACCTTTCATGGTCTTTGTGACATTAGGGAAAAGCCAGAAGTCACATAGTGCTAAATCTGCTGAGTGAAGTGGATGAGGTCCTGCTGAGATGCATTAATACAACAGAGATATATTATGAGATATATATATATATATATATCTTGTGAATGGATGATCAACAAGGGTGATAAAAAACCACAGTAAATATTTAATTTAAAAATGTTTATTACAGTACAAGATGCACTGTGTCTTCCACGAAGCCTCTGCCCTTTGAACACACTTGCCCTGTCATTCTTGGTTATGTGTCTTCCACTGTAGTATGCTTTCATCAATTTAAACATTTACTGTATTTTTCAATCAATTCATACATGGTAGGTTAGAGAGCTAAATGTAAAACACAAAGCACAAAATGTGTCAGCAAAGACGGTAGACAAGGGTTTATTTGGTATTGCAGGAATAGGACCTTTCTAAATGTTAAGATAAAGGAAAAAATCACTAAAGAAAATTTTCACATATTGCATTATATAAAATATAAAACTCCATACATCAAAATGTCATATGCAAAAAGCACAAGGCGTATTACCAGCTGTGGAAAACACTTTTAATATATTTTTAAAAATCAATAATAAAAACATGCCCAATCAACAGAAAAATGTACAAAATGTGGTAATACACAAAAAAGAAAGATTAATGACCAGTAAAGACAAAAATGTTTTCCCCATTCCTAATCAAAGGAATTTAGACTCATCACACAGATAATATTTTTTACCAGGTTTGCAAAAATTTAAAAAAGCATCCATTGCTTGCAAGAAAAATCCCAAAACTGTCACTCATGCTGTTAGCAAGACTGTACATTCTTTACAGCTTCCTGAAATTCCATACAATACAAAAGCCTGACTTGTTTTTATTTCTGTCCAGTAATTCTACTTTTAGCAAACTGTTTCAAAAGAAATAAGCAGATGAATTTTGCACAGTAGTGTCCTTTCAAAAAGGTATTATGAAGATTTCATATATACAAGAAGTACGAAGATTAATGCAGTGAATCCCCATGTATTCCATATACAAGATAAAAAATAAATCATTATCAATAAAGCTGAAAGCCTTTATCCTTTTCTAATAATTTCCACTCCCTCATGCTATAGGTGGATGTGGTGTTTCTAATCACAAAGTTATGTTATCACAATTATTGTGGATACTGAAGCTTGAGGAAATCCAATTATGATACACAGGAAAGGTGAAATATCACTTAACAAATTATATAATTAAATTTTATTTTGTATTGTAAATATAATAAATACACACTGACAAGAGATTCTGTTTAGAAAAAGAATCTCATAAGAAAACTAAAAATGGGGGGCCGGGGAAATGGCTCAGTGGAATAAGCACTTTACTGGCAAACGCAAGGGCCTGAGTTCAATCCCCGGTTCCGCAGGAAAAAAAAAGACAAAGAAAACTAAAAATGACCCATAGTTTTTCCAGCTAGATTTAACCATTATTCTTTATTATAATGTCTAATGCCTGACCAGATACTTTTATCCTGAATTTTAATCTTTTTAAATCTAAATTGTTTTGTTGAAAGAGAAATGGCAAGCTCAAGTGTAATTCAGAGCAGCCTTGGACTTGAAGGTACACATGCTGAGAAATGGGGCATTTGGACGTTCAAGGGGGTGGACAGAGAAAGGCAAGTGACCGCACCAGGACTATTTTGCACGTGTCAGGCCAGGACTGAATCCCCAGAGCAGGTTAACGTTTCAGGAACTGGAAGGAGTCCAGTTACTATAGTCACGCCATGGCACACAACAAGGTTCATATTCTACAAAAATACCTAAGCTCAGTTCCTAATGTAATACCATTATCATATAATAAGGATGATACAGAAATATTTTTCTACGAAACTATTTTTATCTTGAGTCACCGTTCTATCTAATGCCAGAATACTTAATTTACTAAAGCTCTGTTAACTTGAGCACTTCAATATGTGATGGGTTTTGTTTGTTTATTTATTTGTTTTTACTCTGGATTTTAGACACTTTGGGGCTGTTTCTCTTCCATGCCTCTCTGTGAAGATCTGATTTGCTCTGTAGTTGTCTTGCTCCTCATGACAAGAGTTTTGCCCAGTTGACAGCTTCACCATTGGTATTTGCTTGGCAGGCTTTAGTCAGCACGGTCCCCTGACCTCCTTATTCCTTGTTCTTCCTGATGTTGGTCACACTGCTCTGGGTGTCCATCCAACTTCAGACGCTTAACTGAGAGCCCCAGCAAAAGTTCATCCCAGATGTCCGATCCTGGCTGGGTCCTGGTTCCTTTGTCCCCCGCCCATGGGGGCACACTAGTGAACTGGTAAATATTTCTTTAGAGCAACAATTAGCTGATAGTTCTTATGGAGCAAAACTATAGTGATATCCTGTATTATTCTGGGAATAATCACAAAATCTGATTTCCTCTCTCGAGTTCAAAATTCCTACAGTATAATTACATAAAAAAATCAATACAAGCTCTTTGTTTTTTTCTCTCTTGGAGTGATTTAAATTATTGCACAACAAAAGGAAATGCAGAATGAGAAATTTGGGCCATAATTCTGGTATTGTCATCACACATGAAAATATACATGCTGAGTAAAACTTTTGATGGGTGGCAAATACAAAATTCTTTAAAGAACATCTAAAATAAATAGTTGGGTTTAGGGACCGGAGGTTGGATTCTGGGTCTGCTTGCCAGCCCTGCCCCCAACGCACACTGAGCAATTGAGACTGGGTGTGGTGCCATGTGCCTATAACACCAGCTCTTGGGAAGCTGTAAACAGGAGAATCACTATGAGTCTGATCTAGTAGTGAGACCCTGAACACCCTGTAGACACTTTCCTAAAATACAAAATAAATAAATAAATAATAATTAAAAAATATTTAAAATGCAGTTGGGTCCACTACACATTTACCAAGTCTTATCAACTTTTCAAATAAGTGTACCAGATTACTGTAGATGTGATTTGTTTCAAGTTATGCAAAGGGGAGCTGAGAAGGATTGAAGCACAAAGAGTTGGGAGGAATATTTTAATGAAGAAAGATGTGACATGGAAAAAATAGGAAGGTAGTACTACTACTTTATGACTTTCATTCAGTTTAGCAGCATTTCTTGATAGTGTTAGAGAGACAGACATACAGAAGAGGAGAGAGAGAGAGAGAGAGAGAGAGAGAGAGAGAGAGAGAGAGAGAATATGAATGTAAACGTAGGGATACTATTATTTGCAAAATTTGCTTGCCCATGGTATAGGCTTACTAGTGTTTGTTGAATAAATGCAACAGGGCTACTTTAAACTCCAAGTACTGTGAATAGAACATTAAACATGTTACATTCAATTGCACAGGTCACCCTTTGGCAGCTTTTTGTCTTCCTATTGCAGCGCTAGTCCTGAGACTGAAGCCTGCCTTGGTTAAAACTGGTATTAATAGGTGGTGTCGATTCTGACTGGCTGATACCCAGGTGGTCTTTGCTGCTCACCACGGTGCTGTAAATGGCATTGCTGCATTTGTACATCCATGCCCAGCAAAAGAGCTCAGGGATGTAGGAGGTACAGTAAATCACTGAGCTGTTGGCAATGAAGAAACTGCCTCACTGCTGGAGAGGTGTGTCAGATCTTCATACTGCAATAATGCATTCAAGCAAGGAAGACTTAAAAGTGAAAAAATTTACTTTATAAATGCAAGTAGGAAAAATAGCCAAATACCTGACTGTCTATAGAACAATGTAAATCAAAGGAAAGATCAAGATATACTTTGGTATATTTGTCTAGTTAATTATTTAAAATTTTGGGTATCAAAATTCATGAACAAAATGAAAGTCAAAGAGCAAAATGGGAACACATTGCCACAATTACAGTAAGTCACTAATTTGAGGGCTTTATATAAGTAGATGAAAGAAGCACTTGAGGCTCCTCAAGAAAAATGGGCAACAGACATTAACAGATAATTTACAGAAAAGAAAATGGTTAATGAGCACTAACCTCAGACAAACACAGAACAACAAAATCTTTTATCAAGTAAGAAAAGGGTTTCTGGAAATGATATTAGTTTTTACTAGAGAAACTGGGAAAGGTAGCACTTTTTACATGGTGTTGCTGGCACTGGAGATTGCTACAACAGCTAAAACTCAATTTGACAATATACTTCAAAAACATTAAAGACAGTCATAGAAATGGATTCTGCAAAATACTCAAACTCAAAGATTTATGTACTCAGATCTTCATTTTAGTGTAGTATATAATACCAAAAATGGGCCCACAAATATTCAACTATAGAGAATTATGTTATATTGATGTGATGTAAAATTAGACAGTCACTAAAAATGATCTGTGATATCATTTCTAGTGACGTGGGGGAAATAAATGTAAAAAGCAGAATGCAAAATTTTATACGTAGTAAGTTCATACCAAGGTTTAAAAATGCAAAGAGATTACAAGGCAGTCACTGAAATATTAAAAATGGTTAACTTCTAGGGGTAGGAATAAGCTTATGTATATTATAGCTTATTTTCTCCATTGATACTGTCATTATTGTATCATTGTTTTCAAATAAAATCTCTAGAATTAATCTTCCTTTTATTTTGATTGAAAACATTTTGACAAATTATTTTGTAGTATGTTTTAAAGCAGAATTCACAGCTCTACTCAAACCCATATATTTATGTGTGGTGTTAAAAATGCTTAAAATGTCTCCATTAAAAAAACATGGAAGAAACAAAATTTTAACAGTTTAAGAGTAAAGTAAGGATGTAAACATTTTTGTTTTCTTTCTACCATCATTATTAACACATTTAAAAATTACACAGGGACACTGTGAACCTCGTTTTCATATAATTTCTCAAAGTACCCTGATTTGATCTCAAGGTCAGAAAAGATTCAAGACATTGAGGTAACTTCTCATTCTCCTCCACCTTGTGAGATTTCTTCCTTTGCTTCTCTGAAGAACTGTCCTTGAAAAGCAGTCACTGTAGATTCGCACACTAGTGAGAACCCCTGTCTTTCCCCAGAGCCAGCCCCAGGCAAATATGTGGGAGAGCTGGGCTTCCTTCCTTCAGTCCAGCCTTTGTTTTTGTTCCCTCTCTTTCCAAATCTGCTTTCACATGCTTTAATCACATTAGATATTGCTAACACTTTAAGCATCTACTACACAGTAGACATTCTTTTAAAGGTTTTCGCTTCTACTATGTTATCATCACAAAAACCTTCCAAAGGTCTGTTTGACTTGTTTTATGTATGAGAATAGCGAAGCTCAGAGAGGTTAATGAAGTTGCCAGTGAGCTTACAGCTAGCTACCAGCACTGTTCACAGCCAAGTCTTTCTGATTTAAAAGCTGTTCTCATTCTCCCTGAGTGGGGTGGTACTTGGAAGTACCTTTTGCATGGCCTTTAAATCACACTGTCTATTCTCCAACTAAAATTCAAATTGTTCTTAAATTTGAAACAGTGCGAAACTCTTCAGTTTTCTATTCAAAGAATACAAGTTTCTTAAAGGATATGGGAATCTGCCTAATTATATCTAGTAGTCCTAGTAGTTCAAATAGAATCTGACAGAGTGAATTTGAACACTGTTTTGGTGTGTTACACCAGAACAAATTGTTACACCTTTTCCAAAACCACATAATAAGACACCCAGAAAATGCACGGGCTTGTCTTTCTGTGGGCTTAACATTATTTCCTCACTAATCTAAAGATCCTCCCTCAAGGTAATTCATTTCCCAGCTTCCCTCTGTAACTAATCAAGATTTAAAAAACACTAATTCTCAAGGAATTCTTCTTTTGCCCCTTAATCAATTTTAATTCTGTTCCTAACTAGCTGTATGCCTTCAGGCAATTTACTTTGGGCCTCTGAGATACAAGTTTCTCTTCTGAAAAAGCCCAAATGAAAAAATATCATCTTCCTCCTAGGGCTGTGGGGGAATAAATGAGATAATGCAAGGTAAGTGTTGATAGGGGGTGGAGCAAGGAGGGGGAGGGGGCTCAGTTACTCTCCTTTGTGCGGTCTTAAACTCTTAAAGGTCACTGTGTACTAAGGAATTTCTTCTTTTTCTCCAAGTTAGTTTGTATTTACTGTTTCTTAATTCTTTTCTGAAAGATTATATTTTACAGTCTTTTCATTGCATATCACACCACAGAGAAGACCTTACGAAAAGTTTGGATGAATTTTTTTCATCTCCCTTTATACTTACAACCTCCTGGCCTTGCACACACAAAAAAGGAAATAAAACACCTTAAACAGGAAGCAAGCCTCTAAATTTATCAACTGCATAATTTGCTTTCACTGGTCAAAGGAATAGTGTCAGGGTAGGCTGCAAGGGGAGAAAGGACGCTTTTCCCAAGCTAGCTTCCTTGTGTCCACCAGGAGTCAGCTGCAGTCCGGGCCACAGGCTGCACAGGCCAGGAGGAGCCGCCAGCCGGCCCAGGGCACCTGTACCAAGCTCCAGCGCAAGTCTAGCCAATACAGAGTATCTTGAATCACAGAACCGCTTCTGGTGACAGTGATACAATGAGCTGGTGAAACGGAACCTCTGTTGCTCTGTACTATTTGATGGGCATGCCCTTTACTGATTTGATTCTAAGAAATTATTCTTGGTGTTTAAAACCAAAATTTAGGGGATTAAAATCGTTAGGTCTGAGGAGAGCTCCATCAACTCACGCCTAAGTTTCAGGAATATGAACCCTGTAATGGGAAAGTTTCCCTGTGCTCTTGTTCCTGCATTCACTGATTCAGAAAATGCCAGGGGCCCTGCGGGTGTCGAATTTCCGAGGCATAATCTCTGGCCCCCTCCCTCTCCGAGGCCCAGACAGTTGTTGCGTTAGTGACTACAGGGAAGTTTCCCCATGCCCCTCGGGCTGTCAACCCATCCCGGACATCGCCCTAAATAAACTGGGTGGAGAACGAAGGTTCTGGCTTGGAGACTTCTCCGGCAAAGAGCGTGCGCGGCTGATCAGATTCCAGAGCTCAGATTTCACTTCCCGCAGGTCTGAAGGCTGCAGAGTGATGTGCACAGCTGTGCCCGAGAGGTGCTTGGTCCCCAGCCGCCGGCCGAGGCCGCCTGGAAATTCTGCTGCCCTGACGTGTGAGTGCTAGGCATCTCAATTTTAGATGTTTGAAGTCTGTAGGGGAAAATAAAATTTAAAAACAAGAGTCTGAACCACGCACTGGGTCAGTGTCACCACGAAAGCCTCGTCCCCGAGAGCCCGGCCCCGCGTTCATGCGACCCCGCGCTCAGAGGCGCGCCCGCTGCCGCGCCGGCCTCGCCCTGGATTCTCCGCTTCCCGCAGCCCCGGCCAGCGGTGAGCGCCAGGTGTCCACCTGCGATCGGGCTCCCGAGCCGCGCAGGGCCTGGCCCTGCCACCGGGGCCGCCGCCTCCGCTCCCGACACCACGACCCGAGGCGCCGCAGTGTCACCGCCGCGTGAGCTGCCCAGAGCCACCTCCCGCTCGGGGATAAACCCACGCTTGCACCGCGCCCGTCGCCTCCGCAGGTGTTCGGCTGCCTCGATTTTCCGGATGGCACACTGCCCGGGGCTGGGTCTGGCTCCCCTTAGGGTGGCCCAGGGTTCAAAGTTCAGACGTGGGATACGAAAAACACTGTTTCCGGTCTTCTCCGGAGGGGTGAGGCGGGGAAGGGCAACCGCTGGGGGTTTTAGTCTATGGAGCAAAATGTTGAGCAGGCACCTCGGCTCTTAATTTTCCTCCTGGAAACGCAATGAATTTATCTGTAAAATAAAATTTGAAACAATTGTATTTCATGTGCTTTAAAGTGCAGAGTTGAGCAGCTGGTCTCATGAAGTGTCTCTCTGGGCTAAGAATCTATGATTTCGTGATCTCTGCATTGAAGCGTAGGATTAGAAGTGCATCCTTTCTTTAAAGCCCTTCACGAAGGGCCGTCTGTGGGGAGCAGGTATCAGAAGGAGGAATGTTTTTCCCTCCTAGCTCTCACTACTTAGGACAACATCCGCACACCTGGATGTCAGGGGCAGAAATACATAAATGAGAACTCAAACACTTGTGTTGTTCAGCACTTTCTGTGGTGTGACTCTGTCCACTAAACTTGATATCAGAAAAATAATGAATAGTCTGAGTTTCTCCTATTGCCTCATGTTTTCAATCCCAGAGAGAAATAAAAAAAGCCAATTTTCTTCTTTAAAAACAGAAAAATCCAACCCCATTGATCAATTTAGAGGACCAAAAAAAAAAAAAAAAAAAAAAAAACCAAAACCCAAGCCCTCCTGCTGTGTCAAATCCTTCCCCACACTCTCCACTGAGAGCAAAGTGGGGTGTTCTGGAAACTGTCCTTTTCAATTGCAAAAAAGGGAGAAAAATCTCTCCCTCTCTCTCCTCTATTTTCTCAAAGACACAGGGTCATCTCAGGACCATTCTGTATGTCTTTTTTGATACAGAACTTTCCAGAGCAGTCTTAAAACCAGCTGAGTTGAAGGCACAGTTCAGGTGTGCCCAATATGAGGCATGTGATGCAGTCGTGAAAAACAATTTAGAGTATTTTTACAGAATGGATTATCTTTGTTTACCTTAGTAAACCATTTCACATATGTTGTTGTTTGTGACCCACCCTTTTGCTGGGATACAAGAGCAAACCTTCTCCAAGAGGGGGAGAAAAAGAAGAAAGATGTGTGAGCTCCCCCTGGTGCCTTACTGTATTCAGGCCAGCTGAAAGGAACAAGGAAACAGGTCTACACTACTTTAGGAAAATGAAATAATCTGGATTATTTTCTTCTAAAAGGCTCACCTCCATGCTGATAACAAAATGCCTCAGAGCAAGAACTCCAGGCATTAGGCCTGAATTGCATCTGTTGCCTTAGGAGGCAGCATTACCTGGTTGTAGAACATGTTTACACAGGATTATTCATGGAACCAAATCATATTAATACGATAAATTTTTGAACTCTTTTCTTTGTATGAGTAGACATCATAAAAATATCATGGGAATATAGCTAATTTATCCCAATAATAATTTCACACTTGGGTCAAGCACTTATGTGAACCCCACTCATCAGTAAAGGCAGTGGGGGAAATTCCATTCAGTTTAACAGAAAATATTAACTACAGTGGCCTGCAACAATTTATCAACATGTATGTAGTTTATTTAGACTATCAAAATAGCATGAAACATGATCTGTCCCTACACCTGAGCAAATCAGTATTAGCACAAATTTAAGTATTCATTAGTAAGGTTTAAAGTAGACAGGTCAACATTATCAATAGGTGTGGTAGTGCATGCCTACAATTCCAGAGATCTGGAGACTGAGGCAGGAAGATCACCATGAGTTCATGGCCAGCCTGGACTCCATAGCAACATCCTGTCTCAACATCTGTCTCAACAAACAAAACGAAATAAAACAAAAACTCATCATTACTTCCTCGGTCTCTGCAGAGCTTTTATTTTACTTCATCCTGTATGTGTGATTTTGGTGGATTGGGCATCTTATAAAAGCAAGCAGAAAACTGAAGCCCATTCATAAGACCACATCAAGCTTTAATTCATCTAGTTCACAACCTTGAATTCATCGATTTTTATTTCTTACAACATATTGAGAGTCTTCCCCCACCCCTTATCTCTTTGCTAACGTCTTTCTTGTCATCTGCACTTTAATTATCTCTTCTACCAGGCCACCTAGCAACTGCAGCTCACTTTGTCTAGGAGAGACTTGCCTCTTTCCTGGCCAGCTCCTCACTTATACAAATTGTTCCCTTTCCTAATTATTGTTTGCACAATACGGTGAGTCCTCTGCTTGAATTGGTAAAATTCACAAATGCACGTGTGTTACCTCTGAGTCTGAATCAGGAGCTCCATGGAGAAAGGTAATGACTTTTGCTTCTTCTGAATTTTCACTATCAAAAGGTACTGATATTGCTTTACCAGTGTTCTACTAGATAAGTAAATTGAAATAACAACTTTGACGTCAGTCCTGCCCAGTTTTTTGTTTTTTTTGTGGCACCAGGAATTGAACTGAGGACCTTATACTTGCCAGGCAAGTGCTTGTGCTGCTGAGCTACATCTCCAATCTGAAACACTAACTTTGAGAGATTTGCTTAATCTCAAAAATGTTAAGTCTGTCTCCTTAATAAAAAATTTTCAAATTAAGGAGCCATTTCCAGGATTTTAATTGATGTATCAGTTGTACTTTTCCTTCACCCCAAAAGGACTTAAATGGGGTTTAAACTATTATGAAAATTAGATGAAATTATTAATTCTGTCTCTGTGTGCTCTAAAATTGTAGAGTTCTAGATCCCAAGTTGAACAATGAGAGGTAAAAGTTAAAAGGTGCATTGCTTTATAATATCTCTCATTATCGTGTCAAGAGAAAAAGAAATCACAGATAAAAAATTTCAGAAATATTTTTGTGTCTTCACATAGCATACACACGCACACATACATACATACACACTCACACTAGAACTGCACTGGCAGGGAACATAGGTTGTTTAAAGTATAGCTATTCAACTGTCATATAAAGTGAAATCTACATTTTCTCTCCCTATATGACTATATATTTAACATCTCCATGCATATGTGTGTACATACATATGTATATGTTATACACACACACTCCACATTATTATTTCAAAGGGGATTTTGCTCCTTCTGGCTACCAGCAATAACTAGTCAATATTTACACTCTTGAATATCGATGACATCGTGCATACATAGGAAAGCTGTGGAAAATATCTCCATTTTCAAACAGAGTTTTAATTATTTGTAAAGACTTCAATTGTTCACTATCTAATGTCATGGATTGGCCTCACAGTGTGAAGTACGACTGTCCAGAACCCCCACAGTATTATAAATAGGCTTCTAAAGCCGGGTTGATTGATGTTTGGCATAAAATGCTATTCCTCTGAGCACATATATTCCTTCTGTTCACCATTTTCATAGAAAAATACCAGGGCTGATTTTTTATTCAAATCTCCAATTTATGCAGGGTTTAAACTACTAAATACTTAAAGCCTTTTTCAGATCTTTTTTTTTCCCGTTTCTGTTAGGTAAGTAACTAAATCTTCTGCTTCAACACAAATAAGAATTGGAGATTTAGTTGATTCCTGTGGGGAAGAGAAAGAGTTTATTAATTATATTGAGAATCAAATAGTATGCTTCTTTGACACTAATGTTCCATCTTTCTCCACCCCAAGTATCCTATGGGACAACTTTAAAGCCTTTATCAGGGTCTAGATTACTGCATTTATGGTTCCTTAGAAAAGAAGGAATTTAATGAATGGCATTGTAAGTTGAAGAGAGAATTTGAGATGTTTTAAGGTTTAAGCTGCAGTCATGAAACAATTCTTTTCAAAGTAGGTCCCAGGGATTGTAATATAAAACATCAAAAAAGCACAATGAAGTACATTTTCATGAGTTTTAATAAATTTTTAATACTGATGAAATGTAAATTTTTCTTCACGACCCTTATCTGCATTTGACAGAGTCCTACAGAAAACTTTAAGTGCCTATTTAAAATAATTTACAAGTCTTTATAGAGATTCTCAGCAATAAAGAATGATAAGTGATCTTAAAAATTTTTATATTTACAATATTAAAAGCAAGTGCTTAAGATGGATTCAGCTTGTTCTGGCCAGTGCCAATATTGGTACATTTACCCACAGTTTACATTTATCTTCTAGGTACTATATTAGAAACAAATCTTTCATACAGTTCTGAAATCTCCATTACCTGATTGGCAATAATAATTCTTAATTATTATATAATACCATATGTTAGACACAGAACTAGGCATCTTCTATATATTATGGCATTCAGTTTTTATAATCACCCTATGGAGGAAGCTAGGAAAGGATAAGAAATTGGAAGCATATAAAGTTTAAATGATTTTTCCTAAGTTACTGCTTAGCAAATAATAATTATAGATAATTAACTACAGCCATATTATCTCTCTACTATCAACTGTATTGGAAGTTGACAATCATCTTTACATAGGACCTTATAGCAAATATTTTAGGGATTCCAGGTCACACAGCATCTGTCACTGTCCAACTCTGCAGCTGTAGTGCAAAAGCAAACTTAGATAATACAGAATGAATTGTATGGTTGTGTTCTAATAAACCTTTATTAAAAAATAAAACATGATGGGCCCAATATGTATTGTGGGCAAGAGGTTGCTGACCTCTGCACTATCCTATTCTGTCTACATCCTTAGCAGAATGGACCTTACTACATCACTTTTGAACATGCAGAGCTCTGTGTTGGATTTGTCTTCTTAGTAGGCAAGAGTGGTGTGAACTTGTGTCTCAGAAACTTCCTTCTATATTGGCACCTGACCCTAGACACCATTGCGGAGGACTTCAGAAAACTTCACTTGAAATGCTTTTGTAAAGGAGCAATCGTGCATTGACTCTCATGTTCTCATTCTTATTGTGTCATGATTCTCAAATTCTTTCTCTCTGTCTCTCTGTCTCTCATATTTGAGGGAAGGGTCTACAGGGTGTTCAGGGTCTTACTACTAGACTGGACTTGTAGTGATCCTCTTATTTATAGCCTCCCAAGTGCTGGAATTATAGGCATGTGCCATCACGTCCAGTCTCAATCCCCATCTCAGGTTGTCCTAGGGGAGGGGCTCACACGGCAGGTCAGGGAATCAAAGCCCCAGCCCCTGAGCCTGCTTGCAGTGACTTTAATCCACGAGCTAGTTGGCCAGCCCCATAAATACTCTCATTAAAATGAAGTCTAGCATTGTCTGATTTGGAGGCCATGAAGACCCCTTATCGCTGCCGAATTCTCTATAAAATATTAAGGCCCAAGATATACTTATTACACAGCTGCTTGCTTATTGTTATGCATATACTAATATACATTTAACTTATTCCCTGAATCTGAATGATTTGGGTGGGGACTCACTTGCTAGGAGATAGGCACAAAGATATGTCTTATACCTCCAGTTCTTTAAACAAGGTAGCCTAGGAAGTAAGTCCAATCCACATTTTGCTACTTTTTTCATGTAGGATTCCTTTCTGGGATCTTATTTTCACCTGCCCCTGGGTCTTCCATCACCATAGTCCAACTCATAAGCATATGTAACAGCTAAGCTTGATTGTTTCAACCTGATCGGTGTTGGAGCCACACAGCAGATTGCTGGAGTACAGTTCTGGGCTTGTCTGCATGGTAGAGGGGGCCTAGCCTTGGGCCCTGGCTTTGATTTGCCATCCCATCTTCTCTGACCCCTGTCCCCTTGCTCAGCTTTCTGACCACCATGAACTAATCACTTTGCTCTTTATAATGTTGCTACCTTGCCACTTGCAGCCCCCAGACCAAGTACTGATTCCTCTGAAACAATGAGCCAAATAAAGCCTCTCTTGTTAAAGTGGCTATGTCAGGTAGTATTGGGCCCAGCAAGAGTAAAGCAGGGATAGCAGGTATTAGAAAGTAGATGGTATGTGTCTCCTTTCTGCCCGTGCCAGATCCTTTGCCTTCTCCATCAGACCCTGTATTCTTCACAACAAGGTGAACTTCTTAGCCACTGAAACTTAAGATGGGGTTGGCTCTCCCATCTTAGTAGACTGATGAAGGCCTAGCTCTGTGTCTTCTCAGCTTGTTCTGTTCAATGGTAGAGCACAGGTCAGAGATAGTATTTTTGACTAAAGTAAGACATATTCTTTATTTTTCATACTCAAAAGCTAAGTGAAAAATTGTAAGAATATTATTGTTATGTAAATTACACAAAGATCTAGCCATACAGCTCTCTGAAATGGTGAAATAATAAGAACACACTTTTGGTCTAATTGACAAAATAATTGTTGCAATTTAGTGAAAGAAAACCCAAAATGATAGTCAACAATTTAAAGGAATCAGAACTAAACTGCACATGTTGTAGGAGTAGCAGTGCTTTTTCTCCTCCTGCTCACCTTCTACCACCTTCTCTTTAAGCTCCTTTTTAACTTCAATTTTCATTGTAAATCTCAGTGATTATTGTTGTATAAAGAACAAAGCTAAGAAATTTTAACTAAGAGGAAAATTCTCTGGTCTTGGGTTTAATCCTTAAAATCAATCAAGTCTTTTAAAGTCCTTTAAAATATCATAAGATGAAAGGGCTATTTGGGTTCAAAGCCAAAGAAGTAATCTCTTGCTTGTGTGTGACCAAAAAGAATGATTCCTAGCAGTGATCCCTGCACTTAAGTAGATTATAATGTCATTGAAGAGATAAAATTAACACATACAAGACAACAAGAACAACTCCACAGTACGGCAGTTCTAGTCTATGAGTTCAGAGTAGAGAAAAAACAACTGCGCACTGGAATAAGTGCTCTGTGGAGAAGGTTGGGCTCAAAGTAATTGATATTAGTGAGCCTTTGATGGCTTTGTGTGACCATGTGTCAAAGAGATTAGAATGAAGAAAAAAGATGTGATCTCTTTAATGCTGGTGTACATGTTGATTGTTTTTGTCAGTTAGGGCCTGTAGCAACCATCAGTGCTAGGTAAATTGTCAAGACAGAGTCATTAATTTCATCAAATTAGTCCTGAACATAAATTAGTGAGTTTCTTAAAGCCATTTAGTAGTCCAAGCAAATAGATCCTGATCTGGTGACCCACACCTGTGATCCTAGCATTGGGGAAGTGGGGGAGGAGAATCTCTGATAGTGTGAGGCCATCCTGGGCTCCACCATAACGGGTTCAAGGCCAGCCTGAACTACATAATGAGGCCCTGCCTTAAAAAACACCCAAGCAAACATAGTCTGAAGAAAATGAGATCTAAATTTAATGCAATAAAAGGAACCTTGTTCTTGAGTGAGATGAAAGAGTAATTGTAAAATCCCCTTTCAAGGGAAGAAGTATGGTAAAAAAAATAAAATAAAATAAAAACTCATTGATTGACCCAGAAAGATCTCAGTAAACAACTTGATCACACCAGTTGTTTACATGTTATTAGCTTTGAGGGCTTTGGTAGTGTCTGTGTTCAGTGCCTTAGTTTTATACCTTGAAGAACAGATATTGACTTAATTAAATGTTAGCACAGACTCTGGTACAAGTTAGCTGACCCAGAGATGCTCACTTAATTTTCCCTTGTCTTTCCAATTGAAGGAAAGCCTGGACTCAAATCAGATAAGGTGTTCAGAAAGTCTTAGACAAAATGACTGGAGTACCAGTGGGCAGCAGGCACCGGAAAGGCCACCGATGAGGAGGGCACAATACTTGTCCTAAGGCTGAGGGGACGCGTGAGAAGCCTGGCCCTGAGCTAGCTCTGTGGAGCACCCACAGCTAAGGGCTCAAGAAACTAAGGCCAAGGAGTCAGCAGGAAAAAAAAAAACAAAAATTCAAACAAAACCCAGCAGCGTACTGGAATGTAAAGAGCAAAAGGGACCATTATCATTGGTTGGTAACAATAGCTAAGTGCTTCAGAAAGTTATTTCATTGTGTGCAGATGTGTTAACTAATGAAATTAATCTTAATGAAAGTTTCAAGGGAGCCTGCACTGTTCCACTGAAAAGAAGTTTCATAAGTAAACAACAAAGAGGTGTGTTTATGGGGCAAAGTGCAGAGAAAAATGTGTTACTGTTATTTCTGCGGTGGTGGAAGCAAGCTCCTGAAAGGACTGAAGGCTAATGCCTATATTCAGGGTGGAGATGTTTGTGAGGCCTGGCAGTGTCCCAGAGGAGTGGCCTTCCATTCATTGACCAACAGCTTTCCTTATAGGCAGCAGTGGTGGGGAAAACTGGCTAAAGTCTAAGTAGAGACTTTCTCCCTACCAAAGCCTCCATTTTTTCGCTGTCTCTCTCCTCTCTTTCCCAGCACTTATCCTAGGTACAGTGGTTCCACTGAAAGAACAGTCATTCCAGCAACCCCTGATGCTCACAGATGCACTGCATGTTGGCTCGTGCTGGGTGGGGATGGCCTTCCCCTGTTCCTGCAAGCCCAGAGGATCTCATGAAGAGTACATTCAGGCTTCAGCTATTTATAATCTATCAGCTGCATTTGCCCCTACTCACAAGTGTTCCCCTTGATCTTCAACATGAAGCCACTGGGTGATTTATCCAGGTTGCCTGGAAAAAAAATTGATGGAGCTGAGATTATAATTCAGGTTATCAGGCTCTAAGAATTCTTTATAGACCCTGGTTGCTATAGTTTGAATAATAATAATAATAAAAATTCCCCAAGGGGTCACATGAGGTGGGGCTTTTGAAGGTGTCTGGGTCAGGAGAACAGTTGAAGAAATCATACTTGAAGGGGCTGTTGCAGGGGGTGGTTATGGTGGTGTCCCCTTGGGGGATTCTATTTTGTCCTCAGGCTTTTCCTTTCTCACAGTTCCTTCCCTCTGCTTGCTTCCCGGCAGCCATGAGGTAAGCAGTTCTACCCCGTTATGCTATACCTCCCTATAGGCCTAGAAGCCGTAGAGCCATCTACCCTTGGACGGAAACTTCTGAAAGCATAAAATACACCTTTACTGTTGAAAGGTGACTTTCTCAGATATTTGCTCACAGGGGCCCCAAGTTATCAATAGAGGGAAAATTTTTCTACCCTCCTAGCCTGAGCAGTCTGAAATTATCATAAGGTAGGGGTAGAATATAATTTGAAAAAGATATTTAAAAATCTTTCTAAATGTACTCCTATTGTTTTGACAGCCAAGCTACCACACGTTTGCTGTTCAAGTTCTTCTTGATTAAGGACTAAGCCCATGTGGTACAGACGAACTTGGGGGTGAGACCCATAGCTGTGTGACAAAGGGTGGAGGCTTCCGAGATGGGAAGGAAAGTACAGAGAAATGTTCTCTGGCTGTGCCAGGTAGGAAGCAGGTGGTGACCTTTTAGAGCGAAGATGCAGTTCTGCAATGGAAATGGAAGCAAGGTGGGAAAGAGTAAGAAAAGCATAGGTAAGGAGAAAGTGCTGGCCCGAATGACACACAGAAGTGAAAGAAGGGCAAAACAGGAGACTAGACTCTTTGGTATCAAAGGCTCTGTGCCCTGGCAAATGCATCTGGCTCCACCCATTCCTGTTTCTCACATGCATTACAATGAGTTGTTTACATTGAAAAGGTATAAGGACTTTATTTAAATATGTAAAATATTTACTATACTAATAGGGTTTTTTTGCTGTCCCTAGTTAATTGCATTTCATCACTCGTACCCTGGGGGTGTGTTTCTGCTCTGCAACTTTCAGTATTCTCTGCCCTGAGACTAAACAGCTAGACAGTGAATCATCCAAAACAAAGGCTAAAAATGTTTGAGAAATCTTTAGGTTTTAGTGTAAGTCAGAAAGATTTAGAACCATACTTGCTGAGCAAGTTTTCCCACTTTCAGAGAATAATTTGGCTTAGAGATCCAATTATAGATTCCTGGGGACGGGGCAAGAGGAGGGGAAGAAGGTACCTGAAAGAGGAAAAGCAGGGGCAGAATAGAGCTCCCTGTACCCACCTGCTACCTCTGTGATGTAATGCAAGCTGGTTAGTGTCCAGGTGTCCACCCATTGCCAGCTGGGTGGCATGGTACACCTTGGAAACCCCCATGTGCCAGTCTGGAGCATGGTGTGTGTGTTCCCTGAGAGCCCTTGCAGAACTCATCTGACTAACAGTGAGCCCATCTGATAGGGCTCACCCTGGTCATATAAGAACAACTTAAACAGAGGGAGAGTGAAGTCATTCCTGGGGCAAAGAAGGTGGTGGAATACACTGCCTGAGGATGTGTGTCTTTTTAAGACAGAGTTTCACTATGGAACTTAGGCTTGCGTTGAATTCACTTTACAGCCTGGGCTAGCCTCAAACTCAGTAATTCTTCTGCCTCGGCCTCCTGGGTGCTGGGATTACAGGTGTGAGCCATCGTACATGCTGGTGTATATCTTTATAAGCGGGTCTCTTCCATGCAATGGCATACCTGGGAGGGCAAAGATGGTCTATTACTCTTCACACATACCCCTGCGTACTCAGCAGCTTACTCGTCCTTAGTACAGAACTTAACTGTCTGTTGAACTAATGAATGAGCTAGTGGCTGATTGACAAATACATAAAGGTGAAAATATATAGAGAGATATAGAAAGGACAGGACAGCTAAAGACCATAGGCAAGAAAATGAACGTTTATGTAGAGCTGAGTGACTGGGAATGGACAGACTGAAGGGTAGATCTGTGTTCTTTTAGAGCGTGGAAAAAAAGAGATGAAAAGACTGATACTTTCTGATATGTTGGAAAGAAAAAGAAAGTCCTTTAATATCCATAGCTAACACTACATTTATCTTCTTTATAGTTCCATTTCTGACTCTAAGACATGTCTCACAAGGAGTTGACAGGTAAGAAATAATCTGAAAATCTATAAAAGATAAAGGCACGGGGTTATATTTTAAGCTTTCGGTATTCATATTTAGGAAGACATGTCACTGCCATCATCAGGTGATGTTTATAATCTGAATGCAGACTTGTAGTCTCAGAGTATATACGAAGCACCAGGTAGGACTGTAGGCTCCCGTACTTTCAAGAAGCTTCGTATTTATTCATTCACAGCTTCATTTTCTCCCTCCTGCAGTGGTACTCACTGAGCTCCCATTGTGTAGGACACTACATGGATGCTAAAAACACAATGAGCAGAGCACGGCTCTTCTTAGAGGAGCTCATGGTCCAGCAAGGGGCCAGACACAGAGGTGCTTTAACCAGCACTGAAGCCTGACTTACAGTGCTTCTGCCTGGCCTGACCTTGTGCGGACAGAGCTCAGCACAAGACGGCAGTTCCTTGCCTGCTTCAGCTCCTAGCCTACTCTGTGCAGAGCCCCAGGCTGGAAGCTTCTTGGCTCTTCAAGACTTTCTCACAAGAACCGAGACCTTGCTGTTTCTACAGAAAATCCAGCGAGGCTCTCTGCTCTGAGTTGGGCTTTATCCCACTATTGCTCTGTTCCAGTGATTGCCCCATCAAGCTTCATCTCCCTTCAATTCTGGATGAGGCCTATCTGATCACTCTGCTTTAGGGCCATTTATGAGAATAAGGTCGGGCTTTCTTGTCCCTGTTCATGGCAGTTCTTTCCCGCTTCATGCAATACCTGTCTTTAAAGCCTCCCAGCATGCCTCGCGCTAAAGCCTGGCCAACGCTGTCTCTGCTCCTCGGTTCTGCCAGAATTTCACAGTGTCATCATTCTTGGAAAGGTCTCTTTTGGCAGGGAAACTTCCTTGGATACTCTTTAGACTGGAAGAATCAGTTCTTGCTCCTGTGAGCAAACATAGCCACAAAGGAAGAGTAATGAGAGCAGAAGGAGCACATTACTCATTCAGTAGCTCAAGATGAGTAGATCAAATGCTATGTGCCCATTTCAGGGGCAAGTATAACATTGGGGGGTAAATAACTGCTTGATAGAATAGGTCGGTCATCTGTCTGTCCACCCATCCATTCGTCCACATGTCTGCCCGCCCACCTACTTGTCTGTCTGTCTATCCAGCTGTCTATTTTATTAGGAGACACAGAAACACAATTCAGTGTTTCTTAGCTTCTTTTGATTGCTGGGTCATGCATGCTACTACATTTCAACATATGCTTTTTGGTATGAGAAGATATTTCACTTACAACGAGCCAAGGTTTGAGAAAATTTTTTTCTTTACCTACCACTCCTTTATTCATCTAAGCTTTTGGGGTTTTGTTGTTGCTACAGTAATTTTTGTTGTGTCTCACACTATTGCACAGAGTTCAAGAAGAACTGTTTAAAACAAGATAAAGACATTGCAAAACAAAAAAGGAAAACAATCTTGTTAAACTTTTATTTTGGAGGCAACAGATATTTCTAAATCAATGCATTTAATTTCAAATCTTTAACTCTCTCTCTCTCTCTCTCTCTCTCTCTCTCTCTCTCTCGAGAGTGCAGGAGGGAGGGGGAGAGGGAGAAGAAAATGGAGGAGTGGAAGAGGTAAAGGTAGAGACAGACACAGAGAGGAACAGACAGGGTTTGCAATGTATTTGAAGCTAGCCTTGCATTTGCTTAATTTGGCTTTAAACTCACGGAAATTCTCCTGCCTCAGCCTCATGAGTACTGGAATTACAGGCAAGTACCACCATACCTAGCTATTCATCTATGTTTTTAAAGTTAACAAAATTAACTTTTTATTGTAAACAGAGTGTCACTGAAAATTCAAATTTTTAGATCTGATGGGGGGAAAAATTTGTGACTTAGTTTGTCAAACATCAGCAGCAGAGTCAGCACATTTGGCATGCCATCTTAGTAAGTGTTTCATAGCTGTAGTCATCCAGCCGGTGAGATCCAGGGGGTGAAGGAGCAGAGCAGGCCCAGGATGGTACTCTCAGAGGCTGTGTGGAACACTTCTGGGTCACAACGAGCTTCACGTGGTGGTCAGCAGTCATTAGGCTGGTGACTCTCCTGATTCCCACGAGACACTTGCATTAGGAATAAATTTCTATGTTGAAGCATTTGACAAGCCTCCGTTCCTGATGTCTCACGCTCAAGTCTTACTTTATAGTCACATCTGTTAGTTTAAAGCATTTTTAGTTTATTGAAGAAGCCTTCACAAAGAAAAAAAACAGATGATGAAAATCTCATCTGTCAAAACTGTTATTAAAACCAGTAACAGTGTGAAAATTTGTTTAAATTGAAAGCATCATTTATTTTTATCAAACATTTTATAAACAATCACATTTGAGAAAGATTTGGGGGACCTGGAGAGCCCTCAACAAAATGCAGCTCATTATGCTGCTTTGTGTAACGTGCAGCTCAGAGATAGGCTGGAGCTGCCTCCCTGTCTCTTCTTGGGAGACCACAAGGGTGAAGAGAATGCCAGGAAGTCGGGGCGGAACCGCTCTGTGACCAAACATCCGGGAAGTAGACCTGGAGAGCAGTGCTGTGTAGGCAGACAAGAGATGCACCTGATTGGCCCTTCGCCGGTGGATTAGGTGCAGTGACCTGCCTTGAACCTTGAAGCCCTTGAGAGGGTTTAGGAAAGAGAATGGAAAGGGAGACAGTTCTCGAAAACACGGAGTGGGGCTTCTTTTCTTTGCCAGCGTGCAGACAGTTGCTTTGGCGCTCAGACCTGCTACTGATATCGAAGGGTGTTTCACAGCCAGAAGGAGTAAAAGACACCCCGAAGCAGGGAACAAGACAAACATCAAGTCCGTTTAGCTGATTCTTCATTCGATCCAGATGTTTGGCAGCGTGGAGACAAAACATCCGACACTCCGCTATTGTGTAGACTCAACCTTCAAACATACAAAAGATCTCGTTTCACATTCTCAACTGTTTCATACTTTTGGTAAGAGCAGCCATGAAAAAGAAACCGTGTCCAAGGGAAGCAGAAGAATGTAAATCAGAGTGATTTGTCCAAGCAGTGACTTTCTTTCCTTTCTCCGGGCAATGCTGGAATTAATTTGCTCATACTTTGACATCTTCCCCTGGGGCCGGCAAAGGCTCCCTAAGGAGGGATGGGTCAATGCACTGGGGGTGCAGAAAATGTTTTGGGGGTTTCCAGACCTTAGCTGCCCCTTCACACGTTTTCCTATCTCTCCCTGTTCTGAGTCCCACCTTCACCCTGTGGAAAAATCTTTCCTCCTCCTGAATCTTCCTGGCACCCTGCTCCTCAAGGTGCACCAGCGTAGGAGGGTTCTGCAGAAGCTTCGCTGAAGTCACGGCCTCTGGTTGCCTCTTTTACATAACATCAAATATGAGAAGATGAAATTTCTATATCTATTTCCAAAGAGTAATATATTTTTTAGAAAAGGAACATGTATCAGTGTTGAATAAATATTTGTTTTTCTGAATATTGACTCAAGGCTCTGAAAAGAGTTGCCATAAAATTTTGCCAGATACTTAGGTACTATGCACCTCTGTCTTATTTTTGCTGTAAACCCCAACTTTGGGTTTTACAGGGAAAACTCAGTGTTTTCTACTCATTTTTCCACTTATTTACTGAAGGAATGTCTTCTAGCTTCCACTCTTAAAAAATATCAATTAATGCAATTAAATTAAAAAAAATTCTTTTTCTTTTATGTACAAAGCAAATTTTTTTGACAAAATAATAATGCAACTTTTGTAAACTTTGAACTTGCCCAATCCTTTTTGTTGTTGTCGATTTTCTCTGCAACTCTATCTTTTCAGCTATGTGTTATATTTTTCCTTGGGAACATCAACTAATTAGGGAAAAAAGACTTTTTTTGCTAGCAAATGTTTTCCAATGACAAATTTATGTGTAATATTCAACAATTTCTAAGTGAAAGTTTCTGCTATACTCATGTTGTCTAATTTGTCACAGATTAATGATAATACAATGAAAAAATTTAACAATAGGTATAATGTCATTTGTTTTATGAACTCATTTTATATAAACCAATATAAACTCTTAAATTTGGGGCCGGGGAGATGGCTCAGTGAATAAGTGCTTCCCTGGCAAGCACAAGGGCATGAGTTCAATTCCTGGTTTGGCAAAAAAAAAAAAAAAAAAAAAAAAAAAAAAAAAAAAAAAAAAAAAAAAAAAAAAAAAAAAAAAAAAAAAAAAAAAAAAAAAAAAAAAAAAAAAAAAAAAAAAAAAAAAAAAAAAAAAAAAAAACTCTTAAACTTTTATGCATATTGTTGTTGGAGAGAAGTGTGATTGATTGAAAACTTTTAAGAATATAAGATAAAATTCTAGAAGATAAAGGAAACTAAAGAATGTAATCATGGAAAAAGTAAAGCCTATAACTGCTAAGGCCATGCTTGCCAATGTATTTTGTAAATGTATGGGAGTGGTTATCAAGTTAGGATGTGCATCATTGGGATCATAGTGGGAACCAGGTGGCTCATTTTCATAAGAGAATAGAATTCCAAGTGGATCCATGAAGAGAATTAAGTTGGCAGTGAAGTTAGAGAGGGGCAGTGAACTTCTCAAGGTATCAAGGCAGGGACCAGGTTCTTGGAAAACAATGGGTTTGATCAAGTGAGAGCTGCCCTATGGGAGCTATAGCTTTAGTAAAAAGTGGGATAGAACGCTGTTGTGGAAAGAAGAAAACCTGGAAAATAGTTGTCCTGTCCAGCACCGTCACATGTCTTCTGGTTTGTGTGTAGCTTGCTCGGCACAGTGTCTATGACACAGTAGTCCTCAACCTCTAAAACTCAGGTCAAAATTTCAGTTCTTGTGTCTGTTAAGAGAACTGATTTCACTGTACAGAGCCACAACATTGTGTGCCTTCAAGTTTTTATGTGCTTCGAGGATTCTGATTATCGTCATTCCAATAGAAATACCCAGTGGCAGTCAATGCATGAATGGGGAGCTATGTATTCCAATGTTCATCATTGATTACAATTATGTAACGTTCACAAATATGGTCTAGTTCTTAGAAGTGTTCATAAATGCCTGGTAAAGATCTTGCATATTTTAGAAGTGCATTCCTTCATTTGCTTACAGGGCTTATCTCTACTCAGTGGTTTCTCTGGGATCTTATTGCATCAATCATTGCCTTCCTTCAACTTTAAACAGTTCTCTTTACCCTAAAAACTCTTGGTCCATGCTAAAGCCCACCAACTATAATATATCTTTTTCCCATCTTTGTATCCCTCAAGCCAGGCATTTCCATTCCTGATTTTAGCACTGGATGTCCTTGAAGAATAATTCCCGCTTGCTTGTCATACTGCCACTCACTTGCTTTTTACCTTGCTTCAGTATGTTTTCTTACTCAGACCAATCACTGAAACACTTCTTGAAAGTCAGTTAAGAAGATCTCGGAGGTCCATGCCATCACCCTTTCTGGTTTTTCTCCAAGCTTGCTTGGTCTGATTCTGCTTTTCTACTGTGCATCCTTGAACTTCTTTTATTTCCATATCATTTTGCCTTCTTTTCTTTTTGTTTTTAATTTCTGGCTGTTCCTTCTCTAATTTCTCTTTTGCACTTCTTAGCTCATAGTTTTTGTTTCTCTCAATAGTGATGGCTTTGGTTGACTGTTTTACATTTCTATATCCCTAGGGTGACTCATGTAGCCTAAGGATTCCAACTCCTGTCATTCTTCAGGTGACGTTCTGGCCTTGATCTTCCTCCAGCACTCCAGCTTTCCTGCTTTGTGGGTGGTGTCTTTATCCGAATGATGTAGCAGAATTTTCAGCTCAGCAGGTTGCTAGTATAGAAAGTGTCCTTTTCTATCATTGTCTCAGATTTTTTTCACTGCTTGAGATTTCAAGTCTTTATGGTATTTGGTTCAGATCGAGGTAAACCTTACATACAAAACTATTCCTTTTAATAAGTGTATAACCTATGTACCAACTACAATAGTCAAGAAATGTATTTCCAATTATTATAAAAAGTTCCCCTGTGCCACAATTAAGCACCATCACCATTGCCTGGGCAACCACAGATATGCCGTTTTGATCATTAGACTGATCCTTTCTCAGAGTTTTTAACAAATAAACTCTATTATTTTGTATGTGGCTTCTCTTTGGACTAGTGTAGTTTGAAATTCATCCACATTATGAAAGGATGAATAATTTGTTCTTATTTACTGTCAAGTTTTATTTCATCACATGTATGTACCAAGGTTTGTTTTTAAATTCACCTGCTGATGGAAAGCTAGGTTGCTGCAAGTTTCTATATACTATGAATAAAGCCATTAGGAACACTCTAGTATAAGAATCCATGTGGACAAATGCTCTCATTTTTTGAGAGGGAGATAGGATAGTTGGATAGGATAGTTGGATCTTGCTGAAAATATGTAATTAACCCAAACTCTGTCACTTGTTCTTCAAAGTGTCCAATCCTATTTATTGTCCCAACTGTAGGACATAAGTTGCTGTGCTTCTTCATCAATATTTGATATTGATAGTCTGTTTAATTTTAGGTATTTTGGTAGATTTCTAGTAGAGTCACAATACATTTTGCTTTTGTAAACCAAGACTTTCTCTGTATTGACGTTATGAAGTTACAAATGAGTAATGGTCAAATCATTAAAATAGGCACCTGCTAATAGTTCATCATACGCAGGAATTTTTGTATTTACTGTGTATAATTTTCCTCATGAAAGTTTTAGCTTATACATTTTTAAAAAACCTAGGTTTTATCATTTAGATAAATTTTAGGTTTACAACTAAATTGAGAGGAACACTGAGAGATGTTCCTATATATTTCCTACCCCCACACAATATATAGCCTCCCAGTTACAAACATGTGCACAGAGTGGAATGTTTCTTATAATTGATGCATTTAAATTGACACATTTTTATCAACCAAAGTCCATAATTAACATTAAGGTTCATTATACTCTGTAGGTCGGGACCAATGTATAAAGGACATATCATGACTACAGATTTATGAAGAGTATTTTCTTCACCCTAAATATTCTTTGTTCTATGTTTGTACATCCCTTTGTTCTCTCAGAGTCTGACAACCATTGATCTCTTTTCTGTTTGTGGTTTAGTCTGTTATAGAATGCCATAGTTAGATTCAGATAGTCTGTAGCATTTTGGAATGAGTTCCTGCATACTGTTCATTTGTACTGCTTCTCTATCTTTTATGGCTTGGTACATTTTTTTCTTACACTGAATCCGTACAGTGGGACATACATTTTAAAAACTAGTTGGCAAAATTTTGCATAGTTACATATTTTCTCTATTATCAACTATTGTACTTCTTGCTATTTTTTGAAATAAATAAATCACAGTATATTTATCCATTCACTTCCTGGAGGAAATTTTATTGATTCTGAGTTTTGTCAATCAAGAAAAAGTTACTACAATTATCTGTGCAGGTTTATATGAGAACACAAGTTTAGGTATATATCAAAGAGTGTGGTTGCTTGGTCATATGTGAGGAGTTGGGTTCCCTAAGATACTGGCAAAGTCTCTTTCAAGGTGGCCCATTCCTGCGCTCTGTGTTCACACTGGCCCTTGATGCTCTCTGTGTTCAGGGCTGTGACTGTTCTCATCTTCTCAGGCTGAGGTCTTGTTGCTACTTACTTTAATTTGCTGTTTTTTTTTATTTCTCTGAAGAATATGATATGGAGCATCTTCTGGAGTGCTTATTTACCATCTGTATATCTTCCTTGGGTAGGTGTCCATCAATGTCTTTGGCCCATTTTAAAAATGGGTCATTTTTATTCTGTTGTTTTAAGAATTCTTTGGAGGGCCAGGGAGATGGCTCAGTGGAATAATTACTTCTCTGGCAAGTGCAGGTACTTGAGTTCAATCCCTGGTTCTGCATTAAAAAAAAAAAAAAAGAATTCTATGAATATTTTTGATGCCAGTCCTTTCTCAGATTAAAAAAAAATCTCCCATCTTATAGCTTGTACTTTTGTTCTTCTCACAAAGTATTTCACAGAGTTTCAACTTTAAATTTTATTTATTCATTCAGTTGTTTGTTTGTTTATTTGTTTTTGTGGTACAGGGAATTGAACTCAGGGTCCTACACATGCCAGGCAGGTGCTGTACCACTGAACTATAACTTCAGTCCTCAACTTTAAATTTTAATTAAGTCAAACTTCCATTTTTTCTTTAATGGATTGCACCTTTGATTTATATCCAAAAAGTAACTCTTATTTCAGGAGTCATTCAGATTTTCTTCTACCTTCTATGTGTTTTATAGTCTTGTATTTAGGTCTCTGATCCATTCAGAATTATTTTGGGGAAAAACTTTGAGTCTGGATGTAGATCGGCTGATTGATTGATTTTCCCATGTGAATGTCAAAATTGTTCCAGCACCATTGGTTGAAAGGACTTTCTCTTCATTGCATTGTTGCCCACAATCTGTGACCAAAGATAAGTTTACTATATTTAATTTTTTAAATGTGTTTTTTAATATTTTTGGACTCTTGTGTTCTATTGATGAATTTTCCTGTTCTTTAGTCCATGCCATGCTACCTTGATTACTATACTTTTTTTTTAATTTTTTTTTTTAAAAAAAAGGTATTTGGTACAGTGTCTTGCTACACAGTCTTATAGTGATCCTCCTGTCTTAGCCTCCCCAGTGCTGGGATGACAGGCATGCATCACCACACCTGGTTCCAGTGTATGACATGGCACAGCTCGGCATGGCACTTCATGTCCCTGGCACCGGCATTGTGGGACCTAGGACTGAACCCTGGTACTTACGCTTGCCAGGCAGACACTTAGACTGTGGAGCTATCTCTCTAGCCCTTGATTACTATGTTGTTATAGTAAGTCTTAAAGTCATCTAGTGTCACTTGTTCACCTTTGTTTTTCTTCAATATTGTGTTAGCTCTCTCAGTCTTTTGTTCCCATGTAAATTTCAAAATCAGTTTATCACTGACCTTAAGTTAACTTTCTTGGATACTGATTGCCCAAGATTGTATCACATCTATAGATCCAATTTAGCAATGCTGCTATTTTGAGCATCTTGAGTCTTCCTATCAATGAACGTGGACTTTTTTTTTTTTTGCTTTCTTTTATTATAGTTTTACTCATACATATTTTAAAACATATTTTATTATAATCATAACTAACAATTTCATTTTTGGAGGAATTAATGTGTTATTTTATCATCACAAATCCCATGTTTATTGCTGCTATCTACAAAAATAATTGACTTTTGAGTATTAATTTGTTTATTAAGAACTGTCAGTTTCAGTAGTTTTTCTGTCAATTCATTTGAATTTTTGACACAATCTTATTATCTTGACAACATTTTATCTTTGTCCTTCCCAGTTAGCATGTCCTTTATTTTCTTCTCTTATTTTGGGGTGTTATTCAGAACTTCCAATAAAGTGTTGAAAGAGAGTGGTAAGCGCAGGTGTTTGCTTTGTTCATTTTCTTATTGGGAAATCTAGTTACTCAATGCTAAGTGTGATGTTGTCTGCAGAGGTGTTTTGAATGTTTGTTTTTGTAGGAATGCTTTGTAAAGTTGAGGCAGAATCCTTTTATGTCTCATGGGTTATGAATGGTAGACATTCTTGTCAAATGCATTTGCTGTATTTATTGGTCTGGTCATGGAGCTTACCCAACTGCTATTGTAAATTATATTAATTGATTTTTGAATGTTGATCCAGTCTTGTATAGTTGGCCAAAAACTGGTTTTGGTCACAATCTATCATTCTTATATTCTCTATAACTTGTGGAATTTATATAAGAAAAACAATTGATATTTCACTTGAACTTTCATTGAATATATAGATGAATTTTGAGGTAATTTTTATCTTCATAAAACCAAAGTGTCCAGTTTGTGAAGATGGCATGACTAATCGTTTAGTTATCTTCTTACAAAGGACTTAGCTGATGTATAGGTATTGCACATATTTTCTTAAATTTATTACGAAGCATGTGATGGTTTTGATGCCACTGTATATGCTTTTTCATTTTTAATGGCAATTTACAAATATCTTTTCAAGAACATAAAAATGCAATTGATTTTTGTATATTGGCTTTGCTGAATTCACTTATTTTATCAGCTCATGTGTAGCCTCTTTAAGATTTTTTACACACCCAGAAAATACAAAGAAGTTTTACTTATACTTTCCAACCCGTGTATCTTCTTTTATTCATATGTAAAGTTAGTAGGACAGTTACAATAATTAATGCATTATGTATTATTGTCTTCCTAGTAGTTATTCAGAGGAGAAGATGCAGATTCATGTGTAAATTTAGATTAATTTTTTTCTCTTTCTTCTGGCCTTATTGTTTTGTATAAGGCCTCTAGTGCCATATTGAGTGAAAGGTGACATCCTCATCTTGGTCCAAATTTTGAGAGGATATTATCTAGTGTTTTCACCAATAATTTTATTGTGATAGCCATATGTGTTTGTATGAATGTCCTTTATTAACTTTTGGATGTTTTCTCTTATTCATTGTCCTTGAATGCTTTTGTAATAAACTTCAGTTAAATCTTCTGAAATATTTCTCTTACCTATTGGACTATTGTGCTTTTACTTTTATTAATAAGATACATTATATGATTTATTTTTGAATGTTAAAGTAATCTTACCTCCTTGAGATAAACTATATGTGGTCATGAAATTATGTGTTTGTAATTTTATTTGCTCATATCTGGTTAATGTTGCTTTTGCTAATCTTTTGTTTTTCGTTTTTATAAATCTCTGCTTTAGTTGGTTATTAGGATAATTTTAGACTCAAAAAGAGTTGGGAAGTATTTTCTCCTCTATTTACTGGAGGAGTTAGTGAGGGATTGGTAAATGTTTTATTTATTAAATGCCTTAAGTACTCATCCTAATTCAATGAGATTAAGTTTTATCTTTAAATATTTTAAATTATGAATTTAATTTCTTAACCATTGTAGAATCTTCACCTTTATTATTTTTTATTGGGAGAACTTCAGTGGAATTTTTAAAGAAATTTGTCTGTTTCTATTTAATCTAAATTTTCAAATTTATTGGCACAGAGTTATATTCTTTTATTACCTTTTTTGGATTGAAAGATCTATAGCAATGCCCCATTTTCCATTTTTGACATGGTGTCAAAGGAAAGCTTATATATATTTTTCTTTTTCTTTCTTGTATTTTTTATGGAAGGGTCTACAGGGCGTTCAGGGTCTCACTACTAGATTTTACTCATAGTGATCCACCTGTTTACAGCCTCCCAAAAGCTGGAATTATAGGCACGTGCCACCACGCCCAGTCTCAACTGCCATCGCAGAGTGCCCCAGGGGTAGGGCCAGCATGGCAGGCTGGGGGATTGAACCCCTGTCCCCTGTGCCTGCTTGCAGGTGCTTTATTCTGCTGAGCTATTTGGCCGGCCCTCTTATATTGCTATATTGTCAGATTTCACAGTGTTTAATGTTCTGTCAGTCTCACCCAGTAAATTTTTCATTTTTGACTTTGCACTTTCCAATTTCTAGAAATTTCATTTTATCTTTTTATATCTTTTATTTTCTCATTTGCATTTCTTTAACCCCCCAAGCATATTATGGATATTTTTAAAGGGAGTTGTAGTACCTGTGTTAATTCAGTCATAGTTTTATTTCTGGATTGGGTTCTATTGACTATTCCTTTTGGTATGAGTATGTGTTCCATTTTCCTCATACAAGCTGGTATTTGATTTGGTAAGGCATACATACTATGAATTTATAATTTTGAGTACTGGGTTTTGTTTCATTCCTTTAAAGAACATTGCACATTGTTCCAGAAGATAATTTTTAAGGACAGGCAACATTAGCATATACTTTAAGAAAAAGTTAGGCTCATTTCTTGGGTCTCTACTAAAACATAAATTCAATTATCTGATTGAAATCTAGCGAATAAAAACCAAAGCGATTCCTTTCCTTTATGTGAATTCTGATACTAATTTTAAATAAATTTACGATTTCATAACAATTTTTTTATCCCTAGAAGTTGTTCTTATGGAGTATGTATGCACATTGCACACAAATTGGTATTCAGCCAAAGATTTAAGAAGACCCTTTTCAAATTTCTGGAGCTCTTTCTTTCTCTCAATTCTCTTTTGCAATTTTTAGCTACATCTGCCAGCCTGAATTGGGAGCTCTGTCTCTTCAAATCAGCAATGCTATGAAGCTCTGCTTGAGTTTTCCTTCCCCAAGCTGGAGGTTTGCAAATTACTTCCAGGCAGAATGCCAGTAAAGTAGAAGGATTCACCTTATTTTTCCTGTCTCCTGTCTCCCCAAGAGATCACAATCTTGTGCTGCCAATTGTCTGACATCTGAAGACAGTTGTTTCATAATTTTGTTCAGGTTGTGGTTGTTTATGGCAATGAGATAAATCTGAACTTCCTTGCTCCCTCATGGATGGAAGTTAAAGTCCTTGTGTCATCTTCGATTTCTCCTTTTTCCATTTCCCTCCACCTCCAGGGTGTTTACCTCCCCTCCCAAGTCTGATCACAACAGCCTCACGTTGCTCCACTCCTTGCACTGCTCCAGCTTTGCTGCAGTCCACAGTAACTATCCTCGGGACCATCACAAGGCTTTCAGTCCATCCCCTTTCTCCTGATTCCATCCTCCCGACCAAGTGTGTCATCATTGCATTGCTGGTGCATTCGGCCTAAAACTCTTCCAACTGTGAGTTAAAAAAAAAGGGCCAAAACTCTTCTCTCATTTGACTTACTAGCACATTTTAAATATTGCTGTTAAAGCACAGCACCAAGACACTTTCTAATACATGTTAGTTTTGGAACAACTTTATCTCTTCTCTTTTACTTACATCTAACACTTTATCTACTTTACTCCCCTTAGATCCTTCTTTTCTTACCTTTTCTACTACATTTTTTTCCTTATGTATTAACATCATAGAAACCTAGAAAAAAAATATATATCTTTTGCAATCCTACCCCCCAGAATCATTTTTTAAAGAGCCTTTTCTTTCTCTGAATCCTAAAAGTATGTTTTGTTTCTTCTCACAGCCCTGGTGTCTCTACTGTCACCATAGCTCATAGTTGAGCAAGTGTTATTTACATCAAATGTTACAAATAACTATGATGTATTTGTTTTAGTTCCTCATGACAAATAATGGCAGTGAATTTCATTTGTGCCTAATAAAATGTCGCTGAAGAAATTGTCGCCTTTGTTCTCATCCTGAAATCATTTTTTTCCTTTGTGTCCACTGACTCAGCTCCAGAACAGGAACCTACTGGTGGCAGGATTTAAATGCAACACATCTGCACCATATGCTGCCTTATGCCACCATTATCACCACTTGATATGATACGTTGTATCACTAGTTTCATGTATTAAAGATCAGCTGGGTTTGGGGGTACATGGAGGAAGAGGCAGGGGATCACCCCAAGTTAGAGGCTGGCCTGGGATATTTAGTGAGCTCAAGGCCACCCTGAACTACATAGCAAGACTCTCTCACAGGAAACAAAAAGCAACAAAAAATAAAAGACCATTTAAAAAAATTATATAGTCAATAAATTGAACTCACTATGTTGCTCAGGCTGGCCTCAAACCTGTATGGCTCTTCTTTTAGCCTTATAGGCATGTGCCCCTACAGTCACCTTATTTTCAATTTATACTTAGTGCTCCCCTTTTCCCTACTTTCATATGTGGCTCTTTTCAAGGTATACATGCTTCTTTCTCACTAGAACATTAGCTATCAACAAATAAAGATTGATGAATCCTCCCCCTCCCCCAGGCATGGTAGCTCTAATACAGTGCTTTGTATGTGTGAGTATGGAGCAGTATTATTATAAAAGCCTTATCTTTGAGTCAGGCACCTTTACTCTTCAACTCACTGAGCATAGGGCAATGTGTAACTTCAACATAAAAAAGTCATATATGTTTTTATATATAATATATGCCTTTACGTAGTGGTCCATGTACATGATAGATAAAATTGTACAAATATGGCACAATCAAATATTAGCTATTTCATATTACTAAGTAACACTAGAATATTTGCTGCAGTATCTACAGCAAGAATCTGATAACCAGAGATACTTCAGCTTTACTAAACTATTTCCTAAGACAGTACTTATGTCTCGATCTCATTATCAAAACACTTTTCACATCCTTTTTGTAAAATTACCTTTCATCCATTTCAATTATACAACTCCAGATCACTTTGGCACATTTGTATTTGGTAACTGTGAACAAGAAAGCAAAGATACGAACAAGAAATATGTGAAAATGTAGGCACGCAATGTCCTCTTTCTGTTGATAGCAATGACTTTGTCCAGGGCGTATTTAATCTCCATTTACAAAAATAACACTATAACTTGAGTTCATTTCCATTACAGGCTAATTTTTTTCAAATCCTGGTTCAATGTATAAAATTTCTTTTTAGGCATTCTTAAATATTCCTTTAAACTTGTTTTATTCTAGGGAAGGAGGAGCAAAGAAATGGATACAATTTATTTTTGGCATTTGACATATATTATCTCATTCAATTCTTTCCATAGTCCTTAGAAGCCTGCATTGTTATTCAGACTTCAAAGATGAAGATCTGATGGCTAGAGACCAACATTCCCAGGATTGTTTAATTAGCGAGCATCAAAGCAAGAACCTAAACAAAACCATCATCTTCGTTTCCTTTCTTCCTTCTTCCCTTCCTTCCTCTGACTCCTTGCTTCATTTCTCTCCTTGATTCTGTCTTGGTCTCTTTTCTTTTATTTAACCTTTTTTTTTAAATTTGGCTGCAGCTCACACTTGTACTGATCTTCCTGTCAACCTGCTAGTGCCCCACTATGCGTTTTGGTGGCTGGCGTGGCTTGTCCAGGGTTCCGGGGCCAGGATAGCCTGTGGTACTAGGGATCAAATCTGTGTCCTGTGCTTGCCAGGCAGGGGCTTAGAGCTATCTCCTCAGTGCCTCTTTCTTTCTTTCTTCCTTTCTTTCTTTCTTTCTTTCTTTCTTTCTTTCTTTCTTTCTTTCTTTCTTTCTTTCTTTCTTTCTTTCCTTCCTTCCTTCCTTCCTTCCTTCCTTCTTTCTTTTTTTCTCTTTCCTTCTTTCTTTTTTTCTTTCTTTGTTTCTTTCTTTCTTTTTCTTTCTTCCTTCTTTCTTTCTTCCTTCCTTCCTTCCTTCCTTCCTTCCTTCCTTCCTTCCTTCCTTCCTTCCTTCCTTTCTTTCTTTCTTTCTTTCTTTCTTTCTTTCTTTCTTTCTTTCTTTCTTTCTTTCTTTCTTTCTTTCTCTTCCCTTCACTTCTCCACTGAGCTATCTTCCCAGTGCCTCTTTCCTCTTTCTCTCTTTTATCTTCCTTCCTTTCTTTTCTCTCTTTTCTTTCTTCTTTCTTTTTTCTCCTTCCTTCACTATACTGTCTTTCGTTATATAAGAACCTCACAGAATCTATAAAGTAAGCAATTTTTAAAAATCGCATTGGCTTATCTGCGGTATATGTGTGAAATGCATGTATACGATGTTGGTTTAGACATGACTAACTGCATGACACCTGAACCATGTAGGAATTAGGGATGTCTTGATTTTGCTGAAATGTAAGAGTAGACTTCAAGGGAAAGCATTTGAAAACCACATTATGGAATAAGAATTTTCTTTGAATTGTTTTTCTCTTTCCTCATATTTCTGTAACTCTCTCTGTGTCTCTTTTTTTCTAGGTTAGTTTGTTTTTATAACAGTGACTGACTGATCTTAGGAGTCTATTGAGGCTTTCACAAGAGTGCATTAGCCCATTGACATGTGTGCTAGGTTCTAGGTGACATCAAGGGACACTGGGAAAGCACATTGCCCTTAACTTTCATCTAATATGGCTCAAGATTCTCCAGAGTTCTTGCTTCTTTGAGTTGCAACTTGCCCCATTTGGAGGTATTGGAATTCTAAGCATCCCAGTGAGTCTGTAAATTGTGTATCATATGATAATTCTTGTTATTTTAGTAACAACCTTGCTACAAATGTGAGGTAGCAACAGAATTGAAATCAGCTTCAGAAAATGTAAATAATGATCTTAAATTAACAATGTGAACAAGGTTAAGTCATGTCACTTGTCTCTATTCTTTGCTTTCTCATTCAAAAATGAAGCATTGGGCAATGAATTCACCACTTCAGTTTTCTTTTTCACTCAAAGAGGAATAACAATAAATGAATGCAATAAAAACTTAAGTGATACAAAAATAAATACAGTAAAAAGCATTTTCCCATTTCAGCCACTTTAGGTGCAATTGCTATGATTTTGTGTACATCATCACACACTTCTGATGCATACACTACAACCAGGTGTGTAGGTGTATGTATTTGTATGCACACTTTGATTTCTCTTTAACTTAAGTGATAATATACTGTTCTCTCTGCTCAGACAGTTTTTAAAGAATGGCACAATCTTAGAGAATTTTTCATATCATTGTTTGCATATTGACTTTATTAGTTTTAAAGATTGCATAATATCTCTTTGTATGGCTACATCAGAATTTAGCTGATCATTATCAACCGATATTAAGTTGGACATAATGAATACACTTGTGTATGTGATATCTTACACATATGTATACAAATACCTATATAAAGTGAATTCTTAGTAATTAAGTTATTAGTGTTGAATTAATCTCTTTTGAAAATTAGTGACGTCTTTCCCACTTTTATTTTTGGAAACATCATTATGAGCAATGAAAATCGGCACAATTTTTTTTTTATGTATTGCTATTGGTCAAAACATTTTCAGATTATTGTATCAAAGCGTCACTTCTCTGTTGTTGAAACACTTTTAGAAATTTTTGTCTCAAGAGTTGTTACCACTCCTCTTGTTAGATATGGGTGGGAGCCTCTTAATAACTGGCTTTTATGTGGAAACGCTTTCCGTTGCGAATGTTGAGACCTGATTGCCTATGTGTGGGCACCAACATACATTCCACCAAAGGGCACCACAAACTCAAATCACCACTCTTTCTTTTTTTTATTAATTTTATTGACAAAACAAATAGCAATGAGACAGTTTCAAACCCAACTAGTAGGACAGTTTCAATAATTAATATATTGAATATTGTTGTCTTCATAGTTATTCATAGTACAAGATGCATACATGATATTCTGTCCAAACACTATTAGTACAAATCTTTTTTCTCATTGAATTAAGAGAATGTAGCTGTATATCTATCATATTTTGTATATACAGATACAGATGGTCCTTCATTTGCATCCTCTTTTTTTGTTTAGTTTTGTCAGAGATGGGTATTCCATTGTCAATTAAATATTGTAGGTATGTGAACTCAGCAAAATAATCCAATATAGTATAATATCATTAAGCTTCTCTTTTGGAGGGTTAACAACTTAAGTTTGCAGACCAAAAATTAGAGGAAAAAAAAAAGGATTGCAAGGACAACTAACATTTTGGCCCTAGCCTTTCACGGTCAGTGACATAGAGGATTTTTTTTTACTGTAAGACTAAGAAAGGATTCTCCAAGAAAGCCCAGAAATTTCAGGAATAGAAGGGAAATGTATGATGTTTCCAGAAATAAAAGTGGGAAAAATGTCACTATTTTTTCAAAAGAGATTAATTCAACACTAGTAACTTAATTTTTAACAATTCATTTTATATATCTATTTGTCTACATATGTGTATGATATCACATACACAAGTGTATTTGTTATGTCCAACTTAAGCATCTATTGATAGATTACAGTCAGCTAAATTCTGGTGTATCCATACAAAGAGATTTTTATGATGCTTTTATTAAATTAAATTGGTTTTAATTATTATATATTTCTCATTCAGGACATAGGAGAACCTGTACTGTAACATCCTGTAATTCAGTTGTGTACCAAGTTTACTGACAAAAGAGATTATGGGGCCACAGAGGAAAATGATTGGCAATGTAGAGTGTGCCTGAGGAAAGTCACATGGAGAGAAAACATTCTCTCAGGCTTTCACAGAGAGCAAAATGGTCAGGCATTTTCCCTGACTCATCCACATAGCTGACACTGACAAAGGTTCTATGAACTTCAGTAGAGGGTTTCAGGGTAAACCCTGAGGGGACTTGACTGACCTTGGCAGATACGAAGGTTACATTTCTTGGTATATAGGTCTTGCTTTGTCTTGGTCTTAATCATCCAGCAGAAAAGTATAAAGATGAGGCATAAAAAGTAAAGCCATATTAATATGCTGAACTGTAACAGGCTCAAACCAACAACTCCTGACATTTCCAGCACCACTCTTTCTAATCTTAGCCAATCAGTGTCACAGTACTGCTATAGGTTTCTATGTGTGGCTTCTATGAGTCAGGTTAGTGGAAACTCACTTTCTGATTGATTCGTAAGGGACATTTATTTACTATGGGAAGTGACTTCTGCCTACATTTCTCTCAGTTTAACATTTTTCTTGTGAGTTTGATTTTTATGATGCTTTTATTAACTTATATTGGTTTTAATTTTTATATAGTTTAACGATGCATTTTGCTTCTATTCCTGAGATTTCTGGGCTTGCTTGGAGAATCCTTTCTTAGTCTTAGAGTAAAATAATTCCAGAAGCTGAAAAGATAGATTCCCTTTCTCCTTAATTTGCCACCTGCCCCACCTCCAACTGCGACCGAGGCCAAGAGCAAAGGGCTCAGCACATGTGTTTTTAATGTTTTCTCTGTGTAGAACCCACTGCAACTAGCATTTTCTCTACTGTGTCTTCCAAATAAAATGTGCTGTAACTTTGAGCAATCCTTCACAAGTAGGAAAGTGACAAACATTTTTGAGAACAAAAAAGCACCAGAGCATTAATTAAAAAAAAATAAAGTTATGTTCCCTGTTCAGGATTTTGTACAGAGATTTTTAAAGGTCGATGTATTCCCACCTGTTAGAAAGAGCTGTTAAAATATAATAATCTCTCTTGTTGGGAGACTTTATCCTAGTCAGAGAAAAAAGAAGATAATCACTCTTTTAACCAGAAGAACAAATAGTCTTTCATGATATTAATAACTATGGAGAGAATAACACCAATCAAGAGTGGGTTACTGCTGCATAAGAAGCCACAGATCAAAGGGACAAGCAACAGAGGAAGGAGAGAAAATGATTATTTATTGTCAGTCTTATCTCAGAAGCTCATTTTATCAAAAAGGAAAATAGTATTCAGTTCCATGATTATAGACATGTGCCCTCCTGTCTTCAGAAGTGATGCTTTAGCATTTCCTAAAAAGTGTTTTGTAGATAGAGTATCTTTTCTGTTCAAAATGATAAGGTGGAGAACATGTAGCCAAATGAAATTATCCCAGTGGCAGAACATTCACATATAAAATAATTTATAGTTCACCATAAATGTTGTTAAATCTGGGACTTGTACAATGATGAGTTATGAATTCAGCCCTTGTTAATGTTTCCTTTGCAATATGTGGTGGGAAATAGCTATTAAAAATACTAGCGTCACTATTTATTCAAAGGTTCCACATCACCAGAATAAATTGCCTGAGAGGAAACATCTTGTTCATAATGATTTGGAATACAGAGCTTAAAGTTTCATGCACTGAATGTTTAGCTTTATAATAAGGAAGCATTCATAATATATATGTGATATTTGTTAGTGCTAAACATATAGCTAAATGTTTTATGAAAGAACTATTGTGCACTTGATTTTACAATAAACAGTTAAAACTCCTGGAGTCAATTTGATGCAAGTGGAATGTTTGCTTAGATTTAGTGGAGAGAAATATTGTAAATAATTCACGAGGTGTAATTTGACTCAATATTTTTCCTGGCCTAGGAGGTATATGAGCCTACTTTTCCCCCCATATAACTGTACTCTCTTCTTGCAAGTTGTGGGTGAATTGCAAGTTGCCATTCACCTTTGGGGTCAATTTGAAAGCAAGTTTAGACGATCAAAGAGTAGAGATGTGCATGACAGACAAAGGAGCCTGAGCCTTCTTCTATAGTAGTCTTTGGTGTCCTTGAGGGGTAGAACCTCCTTTGAGAAACACAATAAAAAAGAATCTAGGTTTGAGGGCCTGGGCTGGACCCATGATTTCTGTTCTTCAGGGGCAAAGGTTTTACTCCTAATTTCTCCCTATAATAAGGCAACTAGAATTAGTTGAGCTAAAACAAGACAGCAAACATCTGAAGACTTGGGGTCATTAATCCACAGCCAAGGATTTATTTGTACACTAGTAATTTAAACTATAACGCTCAGCGTCATCTTTAGAGGTTGAGTAGAACTCTACCCTATTTTCCCTAGCAATTGAACTAAAGCAGTCAGACAACAATGAATATCATGAGTAGTCCTGAAAGGAAAACTGAAGGGAATGTGATGGGGAAATCCAGCCTCTGTCCTGAAGGCTGAAGGTGTACAGTCCGTCAGCAGGGCCAGCTTCCTATCAACTTCTTTTGAAAACATTTTTTGGCTTATTTTCTGTCTATCCCTGTGTTATTAGAAATCTAAATTTGTATTTACAATTTTAGTGATTGTCCAAACTCTAATGAGGTTCTATGTTGGCTATTGCATGCTGTTAGCATGCAGCAAAACAAATATTGTTTTAAAGTTGGCTAGAGACAACCCATTCATTAAGTGCATGAGTCAACAGCTGTTTTTTTTCCTGAAAGGATGAGTTGTATAAAAAAGGTCTTGGAGAGATCTTGCTTTATTCTCCCTCCTCTCACCATGCCCCACCACCTCACATGCAGAGAAAGAAAAATAATCTCCAAGATTGCACAAAGGAGGTAGTTTCAACTGGTTGACACAGAACCTTACTCAGAGATAGACAAACAGTTGTTGGGAAAGCTATCTATATCGAGAACATTAAAACTTTAAACTAAGGGACAGCTGCCTAAGTTCTTCCTTATCTGCCTTCATGTGCCAGAGGAAGACAGGCTGCAATGAGCCAGCAGCTTTCAAAAAGCTCTGGGAACCAGGACGTGTAAATTCCAATCTTGGCTTTCACACCTGTTTGCTAGCACTGATTTGCATTGTTTTCCCTTCAGCTCCGTATGCGTAAGCTGATAGAGTCGATTAAGGATGACTCTAAAATCATTTCCAGCACTAATCTCCTCTTGTTCCAACTGAGTGGTTCCTGAAGTTTAGGGAGGTACAGCAAGAGTGAACCAGAGCCGAATTATGAGATTCCATGGAAATTGCACTAACTGTACTAGGAGCAGAATTCTCTTTCCTGGGGGAGGCTTGCTGAGGAATCATGAAGGACCTTTGCTCAGTCAAAATCTAGCTAGTTTCCTGAAACTTTTCCTACCTCTATCTATGCAAAACCTTTCTAAGTCATTTTAGCAAGAAATCACCACCCCACAAACACCTTGAATATCTGATTGCCTTGAATACCTGATCAAATTCCTCTCCAATGTGTAATCTAGTCTTCCTCAAGAATCTTCTTAGGTTGGTTTAGCCAGAATTCCTCTTATTTCCTTTTTCTTGTGTGGAACTCAGCATTGAATTCAGACCCAAGCACATACAAGGCAAGCTCTTATTCTACTGAGACATCTCCCTGGCCCCATCTTACTTCTGATATTTTCCTCTAAATTGTTTCCCAACCACTAATCCATATACTACTCCTCAACTATAAGTTCCCACTTGCCAGCCTAGATTCAGACTTGAAGCTAATGTCTCTTTACACTGCAAATTCTATTGTTATTGTCCTTATGCCCACAGTGATGGTACTGAATAAAGTCTTTTCTTATGTATTTAGTAGAGTCTATAGGGTTTCACTCTACAGACTGGACTCACAGTGATCCTCCTGTTTACAGCCTCCCAAGTGCTGGGATTACAGGCACATGTCATCACACCAAGTCTATGTCTTTCTTACCGTGATTTAAAAGTGCCATTGAAGGGTCAGCCAAATAGCTCAATGGATTAAAGTGCCTGTAAGCAGGCTCAGGGGGTTCAATACCCAGGCCTGCCATGCTGGCCCCACCCCTGGCATGCACTGAGATGGTGAATGAGACTGGGCATTGTGGCGCATGCTGTAATCCCAGCACTTGGGAAGCTGTAAATAGGTGTATCACTGAGTCTGATCTAGTAGTGAGACCCTGAGCACCCTGTGGACCCTTCCCTAAAACACAAAAATAAAAATAAAAAAATAAAAGTGCCATTCAGTCCTTTTTTCTTTAATAGGAAAAAAGATTTGGTGGGGGGACAGGTTTCAGCAAGAACTTTATCTAGAAACAGAGCTGGAAAGAGAAAATGTTTCTTAGCTGTGGATTGTCCGTCGTCAACTAATAACCCACTTTTGGTGTTGGCATTCAGTGTGATGCACTCCGCAGAGCTAGTTCTATTATTGCAAGTGCTGTGAAAATACCAGCTATGCATCAATCTGTTATCTTGGTGATTCCACATATGTCAAGCCACATTATATGGTAACAGAAGGGTTTCATAGACCACAGAAGAAATCCTTGTGGCTTTCATTTTGTGAGTTTTGTAGCACAGGAAAAGTAACCTTCATCTGGAGTAAAACTTTGGGTTCCTTCAGCTGGGCTAGGTTATCTCTGTAGCAATCTTCTCTCTCCCGTTTATAAATGACCAAACCGTAAAACCCCCTCTTCCTACACTAGACTCCCAATTAACAGAGCAAAGTAGCCAATCAGACCAAAACCGCATTAAACTAGATAAATGAGAAAAACAGCATGTTTTCAATGAGAGAACAAGAATTTAGCAGGTAAATAAACCATCATTTTGTGTCTCAAAGGAAAATATGTGCATTGGCACATTACACGTGTTAAGATTTCAAGAGTCCATGTGCTACCTTGAGTACAGGGGTAAGGTGGGGTGGACACTGTTTGAAAACTCTCTCCTTGCAGGGAGTCTTTGTTCAGACAGTATCTTCTGAAGCCTTCTTTCCCCTGCACTTCCAGCAGGCAGGAACTTGGGGTCTGAGACACTTCTGATGTACACAAAGCACCTTCTGAGCCACTACTTTCTAAGAAAACATTCTGATTTTCCTTGGAGCATGCCCTTCAGCCACTGGCCACCACCACTGAACCTATTTAGCTTAGTAGATCTGACAGGTTCATAGCCATACGTGGCTTAAGACACAGTTCATCAAAGTTCAGATCGTGATAAGAGATCCGGCCTGAGACGAGAGGCCGCACTTGCCATACAGAGAGGTATTCTTTAGGGAAAGGTTGGCATGTTTATGATTCCTGAGGTTATGTGAGCTCAGTTTTCCCCCTTAAACATCTGCCACAGGTGCTGGGGAAACACTGCTTGTATTTTTGTATGAACATGGTATAAATAATGTCCACTTTCAATAAACCTTTAAAACTGAAACAGCTGCTGGGCAGGGTTTAAAAACAACTTGTGACTTCCTGTAAGTCTGAGCTGGCTTTATCGCCATTCTCCATTTCAAAACTTTTGTTCCTCTTCCCCACTTCACCTTCAGTCCCAGCCCTGCAGAGTTCATAGCTTTTGGCTGTTTTCATAAATACAGGGCAGTGGCTTTAAGCAACAAATACAAGACTTATCCTAGACTCCTGGGGGAGGTATAGAAGCCAGAGCATTGCTGTTCTTCTGATTAAAACACCCTGTGCTTCATGATTAACCACAACAGCCTCCATTACCACACTGACACTTCAAGGCTTTTTTTCCAAATGTGTGCTAGCTGTCTCTTTTTTGTATGTTGTTTGTTAGACGTTGTAAATCACAACAGGAAGGACCTTATCTTTTAAAGTCTTGTAGGATTCCTGAAGATTTGACTCAGGGCAAAGAAGCAATCTATAAAGTCTATGAATATAATACATAGTAAGTTTGAGTTTCAGGCATTTATACATGTTTTCTCTCTTAATTATACAGGATTTTCTGTATTCAGAATTCCAGTACAGTGGGTTCATAGACTGAGAGGTTTTCCGCTGTGTAATTTCTAGCATGCTCTACTCACATCCTTGGAGCAGAGGAGTGACCTCAAAGGGATGATGAGGTTCTAGCTTCACTTTGAAAGAAAAGAATGCATTTTACCTCTGTGAAGATTCGCTATCTGTAGGTAAGGAGTAACCCAGGCACTGTGGCATGTGCTTGTGGTCTCAGAGAAGGCTGGGGTAGCAGGAACACAAGTCTGAGGCTGGCCTGGATGATAGAGGAAGACCCTCTCTCAACAAACAGACAAACAAATGACAAACCAAAGGAAGAAAGAATGAGAGAGCAGTGTGAAAATAAAGATAGAACAAAATAATACAGAATAGTTTTGTGTGTTGAGTGCTTCTTGTGTATATTTATGCTTTTTGTATTTGTAGATACACTATAAATCTAGCTGCTAGATTATGTCTGAGAGTGAAGGGTTTTTGTGCAGATCACCAGTTTTCCTTACTCAAAAACAAGTCATCCTGGTGATTGAGTCCAGCAGGCAATTTGTTCCCCGAGTCTGGGGACTCAGGAAGGTCTAGAGACAGTTTTGGTTGTTACTGGCATCATAACAAATGTGAGACATGGTAAAGACAGTTTTCTCTTTTTATTGTAGTGGAAGGCACAAAAAGTAAAATTAGCTCTTTATATTTTTAAGTGTACAACACAGTAGCATTAAGTCTATCCCTGTGGATTTGTAGCCATCACTGCCATCCAACTTGAGAACTTCTTTATCTTCCAAAATAAAACTGTACTTGGAGAATAATAACTCTTCAGCGCTCCCTTCCTTCATTTCTAGCAATTACTATTGTACTTTCTGTATGTATGAACTACTGCTGGTTGTCTTATGTAAATGGACTTGTATGATAATTGCACTTTTGTGATTGGTTTATTTCATTTACACCATGTCCCTAAGATTCATCTGTGTTTTAGTATGTGCCCGGACTGTTTCTCAGTTGCTGGAATGACAGGTGTGTACGATGTACGACCATGCTGGCTTATTTAAGACCTTTGTCCGTTTTTAAAATCAAATTGTTATTTGCTGCCGTTACTCTTGTTGGGTTGGAGGTATTCTTTGCAGAAGGCAATCTTACCAGATTTTTGACTTACAGATATGTATTTTTTTCATTGTGTGGTTATTTTTGTCCCCTATTGGTATGTTTGATGTGCAGTATTTTTTAATTTTAATGTAATCTAACTTATCTTTTCTTTTGTGGCCAGTAGTTTGAATGTCATAGGCATGAAATAATGCCAAATCAAATATAATAAAAATTTTCTGTATGTTTTCTTCTAAGAGTTTTATCATTTCAGCTCATATCCTCTGTTTAGTTTGTTGATCCATTCTGACTTATAATTTATATTATATAATTTTCTCCCATGTGGATATCCATTTCTTACATCATTATTGATTGAGAAATTTTGTTTCTCACTGCATGCTCTTGGTTTCCTTGCTGAAATTTATTTGACTCTTACCTGTCAGGGTTTAATTCTGATCTCTATATTGTTTCATTGTCCTGTGTGTTTTTGTTAGTACCATGTGGTTTTGATTACTGTAACTTTGTACTAAGATTTCATCTTTATAACAAAATAATTTATTTTTTCAGAATGTGTTGAGTATATTGACTACCCTTTCACATTTTTTCTTCAGGTTGAAGCTCAGGATAAATAGATAAACACATCAACTAAGATTTTACAAAACAATTTCATTGATAAATTAGAAAATAATTGGTAGCTCTACAGAATGGTTTTTGCTATCCAGGTCTTTTTTAATCCAGATTTTTTAATACCACTGAATAAAATTTTATAATTCTCACCAGTATCTTGCATATATCTTATTAGTTTTATTGGTTCTATTTAGTTAATCTTTTTAACTTTATATAGTCTTGTTAATCATTTAAATAAAGTCCTCTCCTACACTTTCTGATTGGTTATTTCTAGAATTTAGACACAATTATATTCAAATTCAGTCATTTGTCTGATAATCCAACTGAGCTTTCTTACCTGTTTTAACATTATTTACAAGCATCTTTAGTTAATTAAGGGCTTAATTGTATTGTTTTATTAATTTTGAGGCATCCTTATGAGGCATGCCTTATGCAATAAGCCATTCTTAGTCATTTTAACATTTTAATATCTTGCTAAATCAATTTAGTAATGTGCTGTTTAGAACTTTTTGCATTTATATTCATGAGTTAGATTTATACATTTTTCTATGATCAGATTTTGCTACCAGTGCTTTGCTGTGCTTATAAGATGAGTCACAATACAATTTTGGTTGTTGTGAAACATCCTAATAGATATTATCTGTTTTTTAAGGATCAATAAAACTCATAGCTGGAAGGGGATTATTTCTGACATTTTCAGTGTCTTTCATAGCTACTGGTCTAACTAGATTTTTTTTCCCCTTAAACTTCTTTAGCTAAATATTGAGTCTTTGCAGTTTCTTAGAAATAAACCATTCTGTCTAAATTCAAGTATAACATATCTGCATAAATTTTATACTGTATTTTGTCAAGGTTTAAAAATTTATTATATGTACACCATAGCCTCCCTTTTCATTGCTAATAATATTTGCTAATATTATTCTTGTTTTTTCTTAAGTGGCATTCTAGATTTTTATCAACCAAGTAAAACAATTATTTTATTTTCTGTTTTATATCTTTCTCTCTCTCTCTCTACAGGAATGTCTTGTTCATTTGTGGATTTATTATAATTATTTGCTGTTATCAAGTTTTTAAAATGCGCCTTGGTTTATTTGCTCCTTCCTTGTTTTCTATGAAATTTCAAAAGTTCTCAAATTTTAATATAAAGTCTTTGAACTATCATTGTAGTCTTTAATAACAATTATGAATTTCTTTCTAACCCATCGCTATCTAGAAGATGTTGTATTACTTTTAGGAAATAATGTTCACTTTTACCATTTTCTGTTGTTAATGTTTCATTGTACTGTGGTATAGTACTAGAATATGCTGTGTATGATTTCTACCATTGGAAATTCCTTGGATATTATTTCCTGATATATCAACAGTTTCATAAAAATTCCATGGGTATTTGAAAAGAATGTTAATTCTTCTGCTGCAAAATTTTCTATATATTTATTAATCATGCTAATTGTGATATCCAAATGTACACTTTGGAAATGTGATTTCTCTATTAATTTCTGAAAGGAGTGTTACAATTTTCCATTATTAAATTTGTCATTTGTTTTTTCAACTGCAAGCAGAGTTCCAAAAAATGTAGTTTAATAGCTGAATGTTAAGTACACTGAGTTAGTATTTTCTTTCTTTAAATAAGACTGTCTTTGTCTTATTTAATGCTTCTTTCTGGGGCTCCCTAGAATGTTGGCATTGTTGTTCTTTATTGTTAGTATTTGCCTCCTATTTCTTTGTCCATTCTTTTATATTTGATCATTCTGAATTATTTTGTGTGGGAGATATCTCTTAGAAACAGATATACCTGGAGTTTTCTATAAGAAAAACCTAATCTTGAATTATCTGGCTTTAAATTGAGAAATTTATCTGTTGCTATTTACTAGGAAGATGGAAACATTTGGGCTTATTCTGACATCTCTAGTTAGTTTCATATTTTCATGTAAATCAGCTTTTACCCTTTCCTGGAGGGATAAATTTTTCTGTGTCATTTCTGTTTACTGCTTTGAAGAGTATTTTATTACTATTAATTATCTAGGACTAAGTCTTATTTTTTTAAATAACACATCTAAACTTCTTTTACAAATCAGTTTTTAAATTTAATCAGTATTTCTCTACATTTTATTTTATTTTTATTATTTTTGTACAGCTAGAGATTAAACCCATGGCTTCACACATGCTAGGTAAGCCCTCTCCTATAAAGCTACAGTTCCCACCCTTTCTTTAAATAAGACTGAATTTAAATTCTTACTTTTTACTCTTTCACTGTTTTCTCTGTGATGATATATGCAGAAATTTTACTTCAACCATGTGACTGATTTTGTTTTCACCTCTTGCTTTTATTTTATAGAAAATCATTTCTTAATAATTGGACTATTGGGTCGGGGGAGACAGCTCAGTGGTGCAAGCACCTGCCTGGCAAGCACAAAGTCCTGAGGTTTTTTTTCCTCTGGTACTGGGAAAAAAACGGACTACACTTACGAGCACCACTAAGAATAGTCATAATGTTTTAAAAATAGTAAGGTTTTTGAGTTCTTAGCTTATTGCTTCTACATTCTCATGCATCTCCTCCTCCTTGGGTTCATTTTTTAATTTTTCTGGCATATATTCTTGAACAATTTTTTGCATGGGTAGCACATTTTCTAAGTGCTTGAATGCCTTGGATAAATCCAAAGGCTTTGTTGGGTTCCTGGGAATAGGAACCAAGAGCTCAGATCTTTTTCTACTATACTTTGGAGATATTTCTTTGCAGTGTTTTAGGATTCCAACTATGACTGTCATTTGAGTGAAACGACGGAACATACCCACAGCCCCTCCCTCAGTGTCAACATACTGGCTGTGCACCAGACTCCAGGAAACCGGAGAAGGGAGCATGGATGTGAAGACGCATGTGGGAGGAAGAAAAAAGGGAATGAGTTTGACTGCAGCAGTCTCCTTCCCAAAGGGAACATTTAACCTGGAGACTGAAACAAAGGAGAGACTTACCAAAGAATTTAAAACCTCATTGAATTCCATGTCTTATATTACAGTATTAGACAAAATTAGATCAATTCAATCTATATCATATTTACATAGTTTGTAATAATTATCTTTTCCTCCAAATATCATTCTATCTTATTCTTGTTTGAGTGCCTAACTATATTCTTTTCATCAGATTTTCTAGACTGGAGACAAGCAAACTAACATCCACCATTTATTCTTGTAAATAAAGTTTTATTGGCGCAACCCCATTCAATCACATGCATATTGGGAAGGAACAGAGTTTGGTAGTTATGCCAGATTCTCCATGGCTCACACAGCCTTATGTGTGGCGTTATATAGATGTGTGCTCATTGCTGTTCTAGGACATTGCTCAGTGGGCAGGTGTCTAGTACTTAAGCCCGTGCTTCTATGAGCCTGAGCAGGTATAGAGTAGCCCCAAGTGTCTCCTTTCTTAGCATGTCTGGTGATTGCCTTGGTGCAAATTCAGACACGTAGTCCACTTGTGTTTTATATGGAAAGAAACTGAGGTGGTCTCCCTATTGTGTGCACAATGGTCAGTAATAACCTGTTCTTTCAATGATTCCCTTCTTTCCATTTGGCTTCTTGTTTCTGTGCTAGGAGTTGTACAACTGAGCACTGCGGCTTTTGTTTCTTTGCCTGTGTGATGTGAGGGAGGCTGGCGTGTTTTCCAACGTGCTGTTGTGTGGGCTCGGGCTGTTGATTGCTTTTGGCCTAGGTGCTGTGCAGAGCTCCAAGGTCTGGCTTTGCGAGCACTGCCTGGCAAAATGGAAACATTTTGTGAAATTTTACAAATGTCACACACACCCGCGCGTGCACGCACGCGTGCGCGCGCGCACACACACACACACACACACATTTGTAAATTGCAAAATTCTCCCCCTTGGCACATGATTTTCCTCCTATTTTTCTGTTCTTCATAATAAATCATTAATCGTCTTCAGTTCTATTGGGATCCCTATAGTGGGTCAACCCGATTTGCTTTGATGAAACTTGCAGATAAAATCCTTGGGTTCCAGGGTGCCCTTATTTTCCCTCTTTGAAAAATGTGACATGATCTTTTATTCCAAAGAGAAAGCAGCTGCATTTCCAGCCCAACTGTTCCCTCCAACAAAGATCCCTGATTTGATGCCCACCAAAATCCATTTTCCAAGATGAGACTCAAAAATCAGCCTCCTAGCTTCATTCTCCTGAACCCAGAGTAAGACACAAATGGCACAATGCAGAGACAAACTAGGCAAATTAAATCCTTCTCCTTCTCCTCCTCCTCCTCTTCCTCCCCATCCTATTCCTCCTCTGCCCCTCCTCTTCTTTCTCCTCCCCCTTCCTCCTCCTCCTCTCCCCAATTCCTTTTTCTTGGGACTGAAACTCGAACTGGGACCTCAAATTCACCAAGCAGGCATGATGCCACTGAGCTATAACCCTAGCCCTTGAAACTCTTCTAATGTATGAGGTAAAGCAATTAAGCAACTATAGTAAGAGTGTTTTATTTCAGTTAAAATCTTTCTCAGTGTATTTGAGTACTTTCCCCTTCACTCATAGCATTTTACAAACAAACCATGGACTTTAGAATGAAGGGACAAGTATTTTGTCAGTGGGCCACAGATGATGTTAATTTACTATAGAGAAACAAATTGGCTTACTACAATCTTTAAGATATCAGTGGGGTTAGGCAGACTTAAATTTAGTGTATAGAGTATTGGCTTTGAGTATGTGCCAATTTTCTTTCTTTTTTTTTTTTTGCTTTAACCAATTTATTTAACTGAAATGGACTTACATTTGTTTCTGAAGTGACTTCCTTTAATTTGGTACATCTTTTCCCCATGATGATTTACAGGATCTTCAAGCCAATATAAATATTTTATAAATATTTGATTATTTGGGCACACACCTGCACAATACCTCAGCAATCTTTCAGCAAGAAAAGCACTGAAGAGTATGGACTACATACAATTACTAGGTACAGTGAACATCTGCTGCAAATATTTCTGAGGTTAGAAGGCATCACATACCTGTTCAACTAAGAAATCCACCCTTACAGGATGATTTTATTTTTACATGGGACCTAGAACACTTAAGCTGCCAATTAGGTGCTGAATGGCAGAGCAACACCCCCAGTTTATGCCATGAATTTATAGGGAATAGGTTCCAGCAACTCAGGTTCCTTCCCATTGGTCCTCACAAAGTGCGCTTCTCTGGGAGGGGCAGGCTGGCGCTTCAGTTGAACCCAGGTGCCTTTCTCTTTGGCTTCCTTCTTTTTCTGATCATTTTCATTGACATGTTTCAAGAAACTATCATGACTTTTTGAATGTTTAATATGCTCAATATGCACATTAATCCTCTTGGCAACTATTTTGCCCTTAACTTGCTTGATTACAACAATGCCAACAGCATGCTGGGTAATGTTGTAGACTCTTCCCGTTTTGCCATGGTAACATTTGTGAGGCATTCCTTTTTTGCACAGTACCCATTCCCTTGATGTCTACAATATCACCCTTTTTGTAGATTCGCATGTAAGTGGCCAAAGGAACAACCCCATGTTTTCGAAAAGGCCTGGAAAACATACCAGGTTCCTCTCCTCTTGCCCTTTGTGTTAGTCATTTTGGCAAATTATTGGAAGATGGTGGTTCCAGCCAAAAGGCTAGTGTGTCAATTTTAAGGCAGAAAATTAGCTTAAGAAAAAATTTTAATTTGACTACCTAGATTTGCATCTCTCTTTGGGCTTTACAATCTATTTTTCCCTGGCACTCTGGTTATTCAAGTGTGACTTCTGACACTGACCCCAGCTTCCTCCCTGCAGCTCGGCCCTGGGCTCCTGGCACCTGTGAGCTGTCATCCCTGGCAGCCTTGATTAAATAGGCTTGGTTGGCTCCAGAACACTTTCCTGGTTCGTTTTAGGGTAGTGATCATTTGGTAGCCCCCTGGCTTCAGCATGTGCAGGGCAAGCGAGCCAAATGGGACCACCTCAGCCCCACTGTTGGAGACACCTCAGATTGCTTGGAGGGTGCACAGTGCAGTTCAGGCACTCTAAACGTAGTATCTTCGTTTTGTCAGGAGCACATCTGGCTTTCCGCACAAACCTCCACCTTAAATGTTTAATGCTATAATTTGAATAGTAAGTATCTTCAGTAATGCTCTGTGTTCTAGGGATGTTGCTCCAGATCTCTCAAGGAAGTGTTCAAGGATATGCTCCAGCCAGACATGGTGATACATGTCTGTAATCCCAGCACACTGGGAGGCTGAGACAAGAGGATCCCAAACAACCTGGGATACCTAGCAACTTAGTGAGACCTTGGCCTAAAGTGTTAAGAAAGGACTGAAAGGTAGCTTGGTGTGAAGGCCTTAGGTTCAATTTCCCCGTAACACAGACAGACAGTCAGACAGACAGACAGATAGACAGACAGACAGACACACACACACACACACACACACACACACACACACACACACACACACCAC